>QKQZ01055915.1:0-25301 GCA_003595255.1 Solenopsis fugax | reverse complement strand
ACATATTAAAGGCTCGTCAAGATCGGAGGTGGACACCTCGGATCGGTTCCTTGTAAGTAATTTCACAATTACATTAATTTTCGCTTTTATTTATTTCCCGCTAAATTTTTATAATTAATATTAAACGTCTTGATAGCAATTTCGTGATGCAGCACCGCATGTGATGAAACATGTATGAGTATATATACATAAATCACCATAATATTTTCGTTGGCTAATAAAAATATCAGCAATTCGTATTACAGCATCATACAGCAGAAGATGTTTTATGGTTTTTTATTTTAACTTTTAAAATTGTTTAGCGAACCGATCAACGCCCAATTCCGGATGCTCGTGCATATATATGAAGTGTATCATTTCGTGGAAGCTTGTAAACTATTAAAGCTGCGTCTATATACGATCAATATTATTGATGCAACATCGAGTAAATAACACTGGTACCGTGTAGATATAATATTGATATCAATATGGATATGATCAATATGATTGCGCAATATGAAGTTATTGTACAGTTTCATCGATCGCTTAGAGGTAGCTTTAGAGAGGATTCTGGCTTTACTTTTGTATAATAATTTTATATAACAATTTCGTGGTTGTTGATGGATTAAACAAATTAAACAGTTCTAAATATCGAATCAAAGAAATTACGGTAAAAACGGTAAATTGAGATGCCAAATTTAAACAGGATATTCAATTGGCTAAAGAAAGATAAAATTCTTTTCATTTAAACAATTTATATACAAAATTTTAATCATATCTAATAAAAAGTCTCATTAGACTTAAAGCAAATATAAAAAAATTCCAGAATGTTTAGCTTCGAAACAATGGTATTTTTTGTAGAACTTGTTAAATTTTTTTATCGCACGCGAGCAATCTTTCACGTAGAAGACGTGACAAGCATAATGCTGAACGCACAATAAAGAGAACGGAACGATCATTAAGATGGAGTAGTTACATCAGCGATTCTCGATGAACTAAGTATAATACAAGAAGAGCAGAAATCTTGATTGCAACCTTCGCCAATCTACCAGTACATTCGTTCTTACATTCGTTCAATCAGCTTTACTGAAAAAAAAAACGAGAAATTCGTATAAATTAAATTAAATAAGTTCTATAGTTCAATAAGATGTAAGACTGATTGAATTGTAAAACTCCCTACTAAGGTTTTCGTTGTCATATTCGTATTCTATTTGAAAAATAATTTGTTTAACTTCTCTTTTGATTTTTATAAAAATAAAATACATTTGATTATACAACGGAGAATGCTGCTAAAAAAAATTATTTTTACGAAATTGTATCGCAATTTGAGAAGAAAAATATCATAATTTAAAAAGTTATTTTTCAGAAAACAGAATTGCAAAAATAAAATATGCAAAATTATAATTAGCAGACAATATTTCGTTTAGCATTACCATAATTAAAATTTTAATTAAATTTTATCTAATTTTAAAACTAAACGAAATTGTTATTTCAGGAAGGGGGGGAATCTTATTTTAATTATTATAGTTTCAAGATAATAGAATTTCATATTTCAATATCAAAAAAATAACAAGTATTAATCGATCAAAAGAAAAACCGATCGTGCGCAATTTCATGCAGGAAAATACATGTGGAAATACACGTGTGACATTTCCGAAAGATTCGCCCATCCTTCACATTTTAAATATTCGAAAGCTTCGCACGCGCGAGTTAGAATCGTTGGAACAGTTCAGTGACGTTGAATACGATATAATGGAGATCAAGCAAGTTTTTCTGAAAACACGTGCAGAATTTGGCAAGCAGTGCATCTTCGACACATGTGGTCCGCATTTGGACGAGGAGATCAAGCCGGATCCGAGCGCTATGGCCCATTACATTATAAAGTCTCACTGCAACGTCGGCGTGCAGTACACCAAACAGCTTGCCTTGCATGAGGTTAATTACTAATAAACTGGGAAAAAATTTGTATATATAATTATTTTCCAGGGAAATTATTACATTTGACATTGATTATCTGATAATGTGATTAAAATTCATCAAACGTGCAGGAAAAATTTGTTTTTCAAAAAGATTAATTATTCGTTTAACTTACAATATTGTATGTTTAAGATTTCCGGTGTAATAATGTCTTTAGCATTACAATGTCGGATCCAATGTAAAGAGTAACGAACTACACTTTACGGCAACCTCCCTAACTCTAGTTCAAAAACTCTACTAATATATTCAAAAATCAGCTGCGCTTTACTTTAACGGAACTAGATGCAACTTGCGGTAAAATTGGCGTCAGACTGGCGCGTCTGACGGCGCAACATCCGCATCTCGCGGAGTTCGCTATCTAATGCCACAAATGTGCAACTTTCTACGAAACTGCAACGTGGAAAGACGTGTAGTTTACACGAATTTTACACGACCATCACGTTATATTTTTTTAATGAGGCAACTCAAGGCAGACATTCGACATCACTTTAAGAACAACAATTTCACAACTCATAATTTTAATGTCGCATTTCTGTGTGGAATATTTCAAAGCTCTGTTTAGAAGAAATTAATCAACGATAAAATATATACGATCTACAAAAATCCTTTTGAATAATCGTAAACTCGCGCTTACTTTACTATTAATGATATATATTATTTTGTTAAGAAATGAGGAACGAAATATATTTGTTTATCACGATTCGATAGTCAACCCTGTGGAATTTCACATTATCGTTCTAGCAATCGTATGGAATTTCAGGTCCAAACTGTCGGCAGACAGTCGAAGAGCAGCGGAATGTTTCACTTCGAGGGTGGTTGGCCGAAGGAAATCAATCCGAAAGACGAGGAAGCTACAGCAAGGTTTCGCAGGCGAATCGAGAAGGACGAAGATTGGGCGCCAAAATTGCGCAACTTATTTCAAGTATATTTAATGGATTATCAAGAATTTCTATGTTACTGAAACTTACTTAATCACAATCCTGGAAGACACTTAATTCCAAGCTCAAGAAATTGATTAATTTCTTGATTGAGTGCATGCTTCTAGATATTGCTATCATATATGCTCGCATTTTATTCGAGCAAACATAAAAGTTATCTTATTTTCTTTCTTAGCGAATTTTCTTTCTTTCGTAGCAAATGGAGCACAATATTCTCCAGAACGGCGCGCTTAACATATACGAACACTACTTCGACGATATGATTCCCACAGAATTAGTGAAACCTCGTGACCTCAGGTGAAAATTTAATTTCGTTGTTAACTTCATCAATATTTTATTTGTAGCAAGTGAGACTTGTGTCACATATATCTTGAACATATATTAATATTGTTAGTATGGAGCAAAATAAGGTAGTAAGAAATGTAAAATATTTATATTGAAAGATTTAACAAATGTGGTCGTAATAATAATAATTAATATGTAATGTGAAACAATAATTCAATCAATTTAAAGGATTTAAATCGGTTAAAGTTTCCATCCATTATCACACAACATATCGATAGCACGCACGGCACTTCGTGTGATTTCAGATGGACAATTTTAAAATGCATATATTCGTGGAGGACAAGAACGACTACGTTGGTTCGACCATCAAAAGATTTAAAATTTAAACCCGGGCCGAGCCCGAAGGTATCTGAACATATGTCGGGATTCCGGAGTCGTAGTGGACGCGAATGAATTATGCATCCTACCGCTAAATTTGCTTTTCTCTGTTTTAAACTAACGATTTTCTGCTGCAGGCAACTTTGAACTATTTAGTAATTTAACTACTTTGAAAATAAGTAACGCGAAAACAATAATTCCTTTAAATGTAAAGTACATTTTGTAAAGTAGATTTAAACGTAAAGTAAAATAATATAATACTGTTGAACTTAATATAAAATTAATTGATGAAAATTGGAGTGTGCAATAAAACCAAGGACATAAATAATACAATGAATTTTTACAATGTAAACTAGGTTACCGCAATGTAATACATTTATCAAATACTATATATTAATATTAAGAGGATTTATATATTACAAAGTTCATCCACACCGTGCAACTTGCAGGACACGGAATTCGTTTTATTTTTCTAAATATTAAAATATTGTATTTTCACGTCGGACACATTTCGCATGGACATCATTTTAATGGTATTAATACCACAAAAATATGATATTTCTTTTACTGTATCAAATTCAATAGCAGTCTGAAATTCAATTTCAGGACAGTGAACGTCTACGAGGATCCTCAAACGCCGGCGAGATCGGTGAACAATATTTCTTGGTCGCCAGACTCTGGCAGTAAAATGGCCGTCTCGTACTGCTTCTTTGGAATCGAGCCAGATTACAGCAACATTGCATACATCTGGCAGATTGGTAGGTGGAAAAAGCGTGCAAGAGCCTTGACTGCATTTAGACGGTACACTTGATTACGGTTGCACAACGTCCGCAATAAGTTTCCGCCCTTAACCCGCATTAACGTTTTTAGTAACGACGATTTTTTTATACGGTATGCAAATCGCTTCGATAAATAACAATCTCGTTTCAAGAGAATATGCGGTTTTTTGTTAGAAGCGCTTCTCTTCTACAATCGTTTAATTGCTTGTAATAAAACATTTCAACTTTCGAAACATCTAAAATTTTTACTATAAATGATGTTAAGTAAATCTTATAATTGAGATAGATGATAATATTATTAAATATTACAATAGAAATTGCTAGTTATATTGAAGCTCTTATATGAGAGAAACACATTTTCTTCTCATTTCAACGAACGCAAAGTTAGATTAAAAAGTGCTACGTGAAATTCAATTTTAGCTTTTAAATGGAATATGCGATAAAAATTCCCTCTGCATAACCATCTATTCGACACTCGATAAAATGTCAATCGATCAAGCAACAATGTATTGTTATCAATTAAACAAAAAAAAATACAATTTTTCTACATCAGCAATTACAATCATCTTACTTATATAACGAATAAAACACTAGCAAAACAATGCACACGAATAAATCGGGCACGAAAGCTCAACGATATTGCATTTCTCGCGTATCGGAAATGGAATGTACCATAGCTATATACCTTATTCGATGCATGTATTTTTTAACGGTACGTCTCTAATGGCTTGAAATCGGATTTCACAAACGCAACTTTTTAATCTTTCCAAAATAACACGATGTTTTTCCGCTCGTTTGCACGGTCGACGACCGTAACGTCGCGAAACTGGTCTCGAATATTCGAAAAACATACGGCAGACAATCCTAATAAGCCGTGGATGGCACTGGAGGCCCCGTCTGCCACGGTGGTCAGCGAGTTTAATCCCCGGGATCCTTCCATACTTGCCAGCGGCTTGGTGTCAGGCCAAGTTTGCAGCTGGGACGTCAGGACTGGCACCACTCCGGTTCAAATGTCTCATCGTCAATTCAGTCATAGGTAATCTCGACGTGAACATGCCTGGGCGCGACGTCGGAACTTTGAATTTCATAATTCAGTACCAGAGTACCCTGTTCTTGGTCGGTCGAAAGAGCATTTCGTGTTCACGCGGCAAGATGATGAATGATTAAAATGTTGTCCCTGTCGCGTTTCCGCCTTCAATTAAGTTTCATTCCATTTTTCACACGACGTTCGTCGCGTCGCGCGTGATTTTTCTTTTAATATCAACGCGCTTGCAATGGAAATTCAATTACCTTTATTTCATTTTATCCCGTGTGAAAAACAGTATACACGAGGAAAAATATTCGTTTCATTCTTGAAGTATGCATAATTATATAAAAAATATAATTAAATTAATAAAAAGATATACTATTAAATCTCTTATAAATCTATATCCTCATATTTTATAAAAATCCTGCGTTTTCTAAGGGATTGCGCGACGGTGGTGAAGTGGATCGCCACAAAAAGTAATACCGAGTTTTTCTCGGGTTCTTCGGACGGCTGTGCCATGTGGTGGGACACCAGGAAGTTGCGAAGACCAACCGAAATTCTCGTGTTCGATCTCCAAGCGCCAAACGAGCAGAAGATAGATCGGGCGATCGGAATCGCGTCGGGTGACTACGAAGCCAATGTAGGCACGAAGTTCATGTTCGGTCTCGAGAATGGCATCGTGATCAGTGGTTCGAAAAAAGCGAAGACGCCGGCCGAGAAAATGGCCTTAAGATTCAACGCTCATTTCGGCCCGGTTCTTTCCGTCGATCGCAGTGGCTTCAATCCGAAGATCTTTCTGACCGTCGGCGACTGCACGGCTCGTGTCTGGGCAGAAGACACTAAGGATGGCTGTCTCGTGTCTACAAGGTATTCTTTTTCTTTTTTTTTTTAAACAAAACATTCGAAGAAATAATTATAAGAACGGTAAAGTCTGTATCTAATACAAATGATTCCATGAAGATGCTTGCGATTGAAAGATACGTGTTTTCATTCGATAACTCAATATTGTATCTTCATAGACATAATAAATTGAAAATGACTGTATTATTCAACTGAAACCACGCGACCTGATCGAGACCACTGACGATATATTATTATTTATCATTACGATAAATTCATTTCAGTAGCAAAATACAAGTCGTTTGTTACAATGTAAATAGTTGTTGACACAGATATTACATCTGGGGCACTTAATATCGGATATTTAATATTAAACATTAATATTAAATCAAACAATATTTAATAAAATAATTATAAATATGTATCGATTAATTTTTCATATAGTACTGAAATTGGTAATATGTCAATTGTTAATTTGTCAATTAGTAAAATGTACAGAATATAACTGAACATAATTGAGTCTAAACTTTTTATCATATAATTATTAATTTTCAGATTTATAATCGAGGACGCAATCTGTGGTTGCTGGAATAAAACGAGACATTCTATATTTTATGTAGCGACGCGTACCGGTGTGCTGACGGTATGGGACCTTCTGCTGGGCCTGCAAGAACCAATCTTGGCAGTGAAACTATGCGAGCAAAAATTAACTGCGGTCGCGTCACACGAGATGGGTTCTTTAGTGGCCGTCGGAAATTCTGCCGGCAATGTTTATCTCGTCGAATTGACGGAGTCGCTTTATTCATTTGATAAAAATGATAGAAACGATTTCACGTCGGTGAGTACCACCAGTTTGTCTTTTAATAAATTTGTACTATGTGATCTATGAGAAATTTACAAACAGCGTGCAATAGACAGATATCAAAGAATAGCTGTTGATATTATAAAATATATAACAAATTTTTGATGCTAAGATTTTTTGTTCGAAATATGATCCAAATTAATTTTTGTTTTATATATAATTATTTAGAATTCCTTATACTATAGTTAAATTTCAAAAAAGCACAATTAATTAAAAAGAAATATAAAATGAGAGTATTTATTGTGTATTTCTGAATATGATATCAGTACCTGGAAAGATGTTCACGTTTCGTGAAGGCAATAGAAACGCGGATGAAAGAAATAAAATTAACAAAACCTGTAGAGGAACCGTCAGAGATTTTGTTAGTAGATCCAAGAAATGGAAAGAAGGCTAAACGATTAATGAGCGATCGTAATAAACGAAAAATTGACAAAGAAAAGCTAAAAGAGTCACGAGACAAGTCTAGCCTATCCAAGAGAAAGCTTAAAGATGAGTCTCCCGAACTACAAGAAGTGGAAGACAAATTCTTTGAGATTTTAAAAAAGGTAATAATAAAATATAATTCGATAATTCTCAATCAATATATCAAATAATTATGTTAGTCGCAATATTTTTCAAATTAAAATTTCTAATCGATCAGAAATGCGCCTAACAATAAATAACAATAAAATACTGTTCAATCAAAGTTATATAAAGATACTTTGTATTATCAATCGAAAATTTGTACAAAAATTGATATATTATTTCAATATATTTAACTTTACACTTCATTTTTCTTTCTTTCGCCGTTTTATGGCTTAATAAAATTTCTAATATATCACTCGCGGTCAGCTAGCCGCTATATATTAGAGAACTTTTGTAATATTTCATCTATCTTTCATTCGACTGCGACCTTTACTCTTTGGTGTGATTTATCGCTCACTGTCGCGCGAAATGTCACTAAATAATAATTACACTCGACAAGATTTAATATAGCTGCTAGAAATGTAAATCCATAATATGTGTAAATTACACATAACCATCAATAATTTCATATCAAATTGGAAATGATTAATTTAATATTTATTACATTAATCATTATTTTAAAAACAATTTTTCTTATTTCTCATTATTAGAATTTCTCATTTTGAATTAAAATACAATCAAACATTTTAAAAATTATATTCAAATAATCATTTATAGCTTATTACTGTGTTCATCTTTTTAACTTTAATTATTTTAAATCTAAAAACCTCATGAAAAAATTTTCATAAAAGATTACTTGCAATCATTACAACATATAACACTTTAAAATTTTAAAATTTTAATTATACGTATTACGATACATCCTGTGTAGTTGCATCTAATACAATTAAGATACTTAAATGCACACAGATAATGAAATAATTTTATTATAAATTACTTATTTAATTTATTGCTTTATTTAATCATATTTCTGTGACTTATAGGAAAAATATAAATACGAAGAGCTCGAGGATTCGATAGATATCTCATCTTCGATACGTCGTATTGTGAAAAAAATCCCCAGTCGAAAAATCGAAAAGGATTCACATTTACTTACAGATGAAGCAACAGGGCTGGTAACGAAAATACCATCCAAGAAAATATTCAAAGAAGAGCGAGAAAAACATCCAAAGAAACTCGAGATCGTCGAAATTTCCAAGGAAATAGCGCAAGACGTTGAACAGGAGAAGGCAATGGCGGAAGAGCCCTTGCCTTTGTTGAAGGAAGAGCCCTTGCCTCCATTGGAAGCGATTGTAAAATCTCCTCTGCAGGAAATTAGCAAGAGAAAGCGCAGAAAGAAGGCGCGGAAGAAGCGACTGCTGCCCGGCATTTTCAGATTGGCGAGACCGTGTAAAGTTGTTGTTTGCAAACCTAATATTTGCTGCCGCAAGATTGCGCCTAGAAAATTAATTAGGTACGATATCCACAGATTTAATCTTAGCACGATAAAGATTTTTTTATAAATAGAAAAATATTGTTTATATATTCATACATCATATTTATATAATATTGAAAAAGATTTCAATTTTTCTCTCTTAATTTATAAATACGTTATGATTCTTTATAGTTAATCTATAATTGATTAATAAAGATATTAATTTTATATATACAACACAGATTGTACAAATATAAATTTCTCTTATTAATTTTACATTTATTTTATAATTTGTAATATCACATAAAAGGTACTTTTTTCATGATATTACATTTCCATTACGTATTATAGCTTTTTCATCCGATATATTAACTTTTTTTATTAAAGTTAATATCTCGGATGGAGAAAAACTTAAGAAGCTCGATATTGTTAAGATTGATAGATTCTTAGTGTCTTTTGAGATTTCCTAATATCATTGGAACTTGAATAACGCTCACTTAAATTTCGAACCAATTGTATTTCTTCTTCTTCTCTCTCTCTCTCTCTGTTTCTCTCTTTTGATTCTAAAATCCACAAGAAAAGTATATTGAATTGCCAGCATTAGGTCTACAGATCGAAGAGTCAAAGATCGTGAGAAATGGGGCGAGGTCGACGAGAGAATGAGATCGAAGGATGACATCAGAGTGAGAGCGCCGATCAAGGACAAAATAAAACAGAAGAAGAGGGAATACTGGACGAAGGTCCTGCGCGTTCATAAGCGCAGAGAATTAACTAGAAGGGAAGAAAAAATTCATTTCCTTCAGAAGATGATGGAACCGCCTGAGGAATTCGCCGCTATGACGGAAGATGTAAGAAAAGCTAAAAAAGAGATTCAAGAAGCCAGCATGGCAAGGACAAAAGCAAGGAAGCTCACTAAGAAAGCTTTGAAAAGCAGGTTAGTTCCGATTCTAGATTTTTTGAAATTGAACTTGTGGACTATGTGAAAATTTATCTTTAGAACTTTAACAATTTCAAAGGATTTTTATTTTTATTTTTTTAAAATTATATCAAAAAAGTTTTTTTATCTTCTTTATATCTTTTGCTTTATCTAAATGCATAATTTTTTATTCCGTTTAATCGATTTATTCCGAATATTATTTGCTATTAATATTGGATAAATAATATTCAATCATAGTTTAGCGACAATATTTAATACATTTGCGTGAGAATAAAACATCTCGTCGAGCACTTCCATCATTTCAAAAATTCGCAAACTGGAAAACTGAATTTTTCGCCGCATTCCGTCCAATACCCGGCTACCGATAATTTAGCCACGATATTCCATACAGGACTGCGGAAAAATCTCGAGACACCTCAAGAGGATCGAGAAGTGAGGAGGAACTTGCCAAGGAGGTCACAAGCACGGCGAGGAGAATCCTTACGGCACGGAAGGCAAGAAAGGTATGTCGTACTGTCGTCATGACGGATCCTTGCCTTCCCTGGGAACCACCCTCCCTCGTGAAAGATCTGCAGACACTTTTCCACAGTCTTCCGCCGAAATCGATCGAAGAAGAGGCGAAACCTGCCTTAGAGAAAATCGAAGCTACTCGCGTTAGATCCGTTTATCCACGGATTTCCGACTTTCAGTCCATTGAATAATGCGTTATCCAAAGCACTCTTAGTTTTTTTTTATATTAGTGTTACCAGGTTACCTCTTCAAAAATTTTTCTTTCTTTAATGGGAAATATTAATATCTTGCATGCATGCTTGAATAGTTCCTTTTAAGTTTTTTATTGTTTTTATCATATTTTGCACAATTAATTATAATTAAGGTTAGTTAAGAATTCTAAATATACTCAATATGATGCTTGATGAATATGACAAGTCTCTGATATTAAATAGTCATAGTTAAGTCAGCATGTAGATGCAACGGCAATGCAGATTTACTGTTACAATTATTTCTTAGTAAATATATTTATGCGTGCATTATGTTATTTCAATGAATTTATTTCAATTCACAGTAAAATTTTATACTCCTTATTTCTTCAAATAAATCACACGTGATATATGTCTTCGATCCTTCGATTTTTTTCTGTGATTCACGTGAAAAATCGAATCGTGCAAACTAACTTAATCCCATTCGCTAGAGGCTACACGGCGATTCGTATTATCGTGAGTCGAAAGGGAACGACGGGAAATCCTCCGGGGTCTTCAGGGATTCGGGATGATAAATTCGCGCAGGAAGAGCTAACATTCAAGGCTCGATTCCGGTCGTAGACCGGACAGTGGAGCAAGACGACATTTCCGGTAGGACACCCGCGTCCAGCTCGACTTCCGGTATTCCATTCCTGAGAACCTCACACATGCACACATACACACATGCACACACCCAAACACATACACACATGCCACGCATCAATCAGCGCGTATATACGGCATGCAAAGGTACTTCTTACACAGCGAAAAGTTAAGCGCTATCGTCTTGCGAATCGCACCTCCTTCACCGACAATGTTTCCAGACGAAAGTTTCGGCGTGCTTTAACGAAAGTTGAAATGGAAGTTTTCTCTGGTGCGCAATTTCAGTTCCCTCGAGGAGAAACGAGCGATTTGAGAAGGACTATATAAGCAAGCTGTATACTTTTCGTTAATCTACGAGTTCTTTGACGCGTTCAAAAGGCGCGTTTTCTTAGTGAAAGTTTAAATAGGTAACATTGCCTTCCAAAACTTTTTTGTTGCTCCACACCAAATGCCTTGGTGACTTTATCGTTTCTGTGGCCGATATTGCATAGATAAAATCATACTACAATACTTCAATCGTTTATTTCGCGAATGACGACAAGAAGCGTATGATGCTTCCAACTCGTTATTTACAGATTGCTGCTCAAGAAATAGCTGACGCCTAGAAAATAGAAAGAAGTTTTATCAGTTAACTTAGACAGGAGTAATACCCGAGTGGGCAGGTTTTCTGGCGTCCGCAGAAAAATAATTGTTTCTACTTGGCAAGTTTTCACGTATTTTTCCGCCACTCAGCGCACGGCTGACCGCAGCTCGAATGTTCGAATTTTGGAGTATTTCTTAATATATAATTACATATATGTGATATGGTTTGGATGTTACTTAATGAGACCACTGTGCGACTTGACGTCATGATTGTGCATAATTTAATTATTATATTTTAAATTAATTAAAAGGCAAAATCTCTCTCTCATAAAGTATCCATTGCAAAATTAATTAACATTAAATTTTAAAAGCTTCTAGTTAATATAATATATTTTATTATAAACATTAATCTAATTTCCTCTTGTTCATACTTAATGAATATTTTATAATACATAACTATGTTGTGTACAGCTCTCAGATTACGTAATAAATTACCACATAATTACAGCTTGTATAAAAAAGAAATGATTTTCTCTCCTGAAATACGAATATCTATCGCTTTATCCATAATTATAACTTACGTTAAATTAAAGTTTAGGAGTCAAAATCTTTGGAGACGCTTTAAAAGACGCACGAATCAAGATGCATCCCAATAGAAATATTTCAGAGCGTTGGCGCGGCGAACGTTGCATATTGCGACAAATTATTCACATTGCAATTTCCAAAGGAAATCCCTGCGGCGCGCAAGCAACGCTCAACGTGTCGCCAATCGGATGTTACCGTACGCCGGTGGAAAGGTAGAAATTCGGAAAAGGACATCATAGAAAGTTCCCAGTAAAAGCGATGAATGTGTAGACTCTGAGCCGCGAAATCCCTAGCCAAATCGTTTCCAAAAGGATGAATTCACGAGTAGTTTCCTGCAAGATGATCTTATCGAACATCATGATACGCGTTTATATTATAAATATAACGATTATTATAAATCGATATAAATTATCAATTTTTACGGTTCGCATAAAAAATATAGAATAGAAGAAATTATAACGATAAAACGAATATAGTTTTTGCTCGATGTTTGTGTGAGAGAAGCGCGATGAAGATAACAATTTATTAATAATTTCAAAAAATGAGCGCGAAAATACTAACTTAGAAACAGTATTTCTTACAAAGATAAACGTTGCCCGCAATTTCAAGTTCAATGACTATTATAATAATATAGATCGGTAATGCAATTATTAATATGCATGACACTTTTACGCTTAGTGCACATATATATATAATTACACAATTGCAATGCGGCACAGACGTAAATTATTCGGCATTGCAATTTAATAACGCATTAATTAATCGCGAAGTACGTTTCCGACACATTACGGTACTATTACATTCTAATTATCGAGGTAATCGAGCTACTTCAGCAGCATAATTTATGTTGGACATAGGATCATAAATTATATTCGAACTGACAGCGTGATTAGATCGATTCCAACATTGTGGAAACTTAATTATCAATGATTCTGGCATATTTCATGAAATGCGGAAATTTTTTTCATTGACAATTATGCTTACGATTCGATTTCAATTGAAATGAATTTATTCTTAGGAGAAACAAAACACATATTCCACAACTATCTTCAGATACAGATGATATTATAGATTATGTGGATTACGTAAGAATGATGCTCCCACATAAATGCAATTAAAATTGCAATTCTGATATTGCCACGTTCGCAAAAGAAAATTAATTTCCCGATAATGGCATTATTCCTAATCAATAAAGCATTGTAAACTCATATTTTGGAATCTTTCGATGGCTTATCCGTTTCCGATAAATACGCGCGAATAATTGTCTATAGGGGCTTTTTCATCCTCCAATTATTGCTCTCGGACGCGTGTAAAATTAAACACCCGCTTCCGCGGCAGAATTTATCGGTCCGCGATAAATAATGAGCGCGCCTAATGCCCGTAACAAATGTACACCCGTTAAATCAGCTTCTAGGATTAAATGGAAAATCGGCCGATGTAACTCACGGGTATCGTTTTGGTACGCAGCCAATATAACAGATAAAACGAAACAATCGATTATTTTAATATTGCAGCGCTGCATGCTATGAGTCTCATTGGGATTCGATACAATTCTATTATACCTGAGCCTACGAACATACTTGCGAGCGAGCGAACGAGCGAGCTAGCTGAATAGCGTAAAAGTAAATGGAAAACCAGATGGGAATGGAACATACAAGAATGTAGGAAGTACATACTTTGCCAGAATAAAAGTGCTAGAGTACGAAATAAAATAGATTAAGTAAGTAAATTAGGAGAAATTTTATAAAAGAAAAATTAATGCACATGACTGTCATTTATATTTTCTTGGATGTTCCATTCATCAAATAAGATAGAGAGAAATAATATATATTATTATAATTATTATATTATTATTTTTGTAATTTTCTTAAACATTATTAATGAATCAAATACTTTCTTTGGAAAGTAACAAATCTTTCCTACTAATATTTCATCTAGATATATATGTATAAGATTTTGCACTGTGTGTTAATTAAGAAAGAAAATATAATACATTGGAGAAGAATATTTCTTTAGTTAAGATTTAATGTGCGAAATTATTCAATGCTTAAAAGTTGAAGAAAGGATTAATAGGACATAGTGTTATCTTTACGATTATTTCTGTTCTGTTTCATTAAAAGGCGAGAGTGAAAAACGTTAAGTAAAAATCTGGAGTGGCTTTGCTGGGATTAGCTTGATGGCCGTCGGCGATAACCTTTGATTCGTCAGTGCCACTTAGCAATTAATCTAGTTTAACCGCAGCAACTCTATTCTTGCTAGCTATCTCGAATCAACGAAAATTAGCTGGGAAAGAAAGAGAAATGACTGTTCTAACGGATAACATACAAATAAATGTATTGAAAGAAACTATTTATCAGAGTGTAAATTCGATAAATTCACTTTATTCGTTTTCTAAATCTAATTGATAGACACATCCTAGACGTATTAATCCTTATTAAAATTTACATAATAAGGAGACTATGAAAAAACGAATGTGCTTGCTTCTCAAAACGCTTTTTAATTTTGGATTAATGCTAGCAAATTAAATATTTAAAAATGTAGAAAAATTTATTTTTCGCGGAAATAATGTTTGTTATAAAAAGACAATCTCTTTTATTATAACGATAAAAATTAAATCAAAATAATGTAGCTCATCCAATTTTGATCAATAGCATTATATTAGCATTTATATTCAGGATAAGTAACATTTGTGATTTTTTCACTCTTTATTAATGAATAAATTAAAATAAACATATAAAACTTTATGCAAATGTTAATAAACTAACAAATTTGAGAACAAGCTTTCGAATATTTCGCCATGTAAAATTTTGTATAAAATGATTAAAATTATTAAATAGAATGTAAACGGAATATAAAATAAAATGTAAGATAATAAATAATAATTATACAATAATTATATTAATTACTGAATAGAAAGTAATGTATATGTAATGAAATATATCCGGAGGCACAATGCAACATAAATTGCTGAAAGCATGCAAGATTTATAATATCGATTTAAATCGAACTAACTTATGTTTATAATTATAATAATNTTTTAAGTATAAAAAATAATTATCAAATTAAATAAAAATTAAATGAGATATAAAATTTAATAAAATAATAATACATACGTAACAGTTAGAAAATATCAACTAATTGAAATTGTTATGCATAAAAAATCAGTTTACTTTAAAAATAATAAATATGTAGCAAAATTCAAAGAAACAATGCGTTCAAAATTCAACTTCGACAATATTTCCCGAGAATTATCGATGAACGTAATGTGTCTAGTTTTATTTTTCATATTTAATCAAGATCCTGTAGAAAAGCATTTCACCACGGACAATATGCGGACAATTCAGTTTCTTTCACTTGTGGCATCCTTGGTCGCAAATGCACGGACGCGCGCGATAATCGATTTTAAATCGATGTCAAGCGTCATACTCGAATTTAACGACGCGACATCTTTTCCATGCAGATACACGATTTGCATAACATGCTGTACAGGATTTTTCATCGCTCGCGGCACGTTTATAGGTTCAAGTAATCCACTTAGAACGAACACTTAGGTCAGCACTTAGAATAATTTTCGGGCAGGTATGAGAAAGCGCGAGGATGAGATAGAAGTAAGCTTAATGTCCTTCTTGCACGTTCGTGTCGTTGGAAGATCGGTATACCAGCAAAATGATCTTTTTCACGAAAGTCTGTTTTATGTAATCAACAAATCACCTGGTACTGAGATCAGATATTGCGATAGAAAAATATCGTAATTGCTTTCAGGTTTAATTTATGTATCAATTAATAAATTAATTGAAATAAAATCAATTGTAATGTAATTAATTGAATTTCATAAAAGTATGAATAATATAAATGTTAGATACAAATAAAAGTTAATATAATAAAAAAAATTATAAAAAAAGATTCGATCAAAATTGCGTAGTAACTTAGTTATAAGGTAATACAACAATTGAATGATATGTATATTGATATTAATGCATTTCATTAGATAAAAACTAAATTTCAACACGTGTTTTTCTTCTATACAAAAGCACACATGTTTTAGAAATTATGCAAATTGTATACAGAAAATGGTAGTCGTTAAGATCTGAAACGTGATGCGCTGCGCTAATATAAAATCGATTACGGTGCTTACTATTTCTCATGATACCGTAGAGGGTGCCACAAATGGGAAAAAGTAGCATCCGCATATCATTTCCGCAATATAAAAGTTCCTTCTTGCATTCTCGTGCACGCGCTACGTAATACTCTTACTGACATTGGTTATATGGATCAATAAATACGTATACTTTCCGAAACAATATAACCTAATGTTGAAATAAAAAATTTGAACAATTATAATAATTCTTGATTATGTAAAATATTATCATGTTAAATCTAGCTTCGTTGTAAACAATATAATTTAAAAAGAAGACTACATCTTTGTTAGAGTTAATTTTGCGCGATAATAAAGGAAAATATTTGCTTTGTTTTTTTCTTTAAATAAATTGCGAAATAACAAAGATTTTATGTAATATAAATGAAGTAGCGTAATGCGATGAGTGCATAGTTCCGAGAAAATACTGCTGACAATAATGTTGAACTGTCATACTTGTTAACAATCTATCGTTTATTCAGGAAAATGATGGTTATCAGCGATTATCGTGCAACGAGAGAATCACTGCAGACCTTTTTCAGCGATTAATGGCAACGCATTTTCCAGGGACTAATGATGTCCAATATTATTGCTCGTACACCGTGATAAATCGCAATTATCGTAGTGAAACAAATTTCTATGTATATAAGTACTAATTATCATTATTTGCATTTCCTTTACTTCGGTTTTTATTATTGACATTTTAATAGTAAAAATTTTTATAAAATTAAATCTTTCGAATATTATATTTATATATAAAATAATATAATATTATTACTTTTTATTACAACAAATATGGAATAAACAGAAAATAATAAGCAATAACGTCATGATTTTCCAACATATGATTTTCACAAAATGATTTATGCTTTGTATTTCTCATGTCGTGTCACATAAATTATTAAATTTATGTGATGTGACATGAGAAATACAAAGCATAAATAATTTAATAAATCGTTAAGCAAGGAATACGTCATCATTTAGTACGTTAATTTACCAAATATTTCCACAGCCACTCCTGCAAAACAGTAATTTCATGGAATATATGAATTAGGATAAAAGAGATGGATAATGAGTTTATGAGGTTTGCCCGAAAAATTACACCATCACAATCGTAAGATTTATTGTCAGAGACAATGAGAACCCAACGACGTTCTCGGCTGGGCTGAGAAGAAAACTTCACGAAAGTACGAAACTGGAACACGAAGATAGGTAATTAAAAAGTCGATCTCAGTTATCGTTCTTCTCAACGCTGCGGAAGAGCTGATAAGAGCTACGACCGTCGTCGAAGGCGAGGCAAGCAAGCACAAAAGTTGAAAGAGATCGAGAGAATGATAGAAGACGAATAAGACAAGAAGCAGAAAGATTCTTTTTTTCTTGCTTTCTAAGCATATAATAAGTATATTAGAAATTTTAGATTGAATCAAGATCGTCAAACTATTTACAATTTACATTATTATAAAATAAACGATATAATGATAAAAAATTTGGAAAAAACTAAGTAATCAAAAATAAAAGAATAAATTAAGGAAGAAACAAAATTAAAACACAAATATTTATTGTAATATAACGTTTCTATCTCTCTTACTTGTGTAACAACTAGTGCCTATGATTTAAAATATTCTGTGGTTGTAATAATTAAAAACTCTCGTTATACAAACGTTTGAAGATAAGTAAAGAAATTGATCTGATAAAGATAAGCGGTAACTTCCAGTTATACATGGTTGCAATAGTAAATGATGTACGGTGATTTATGATGAACGGTATTACGAGATGCAGCGGAATGCACGCATTTAAATTGCAAATTCTAGATTCATAGCAGCGCGACGGATCGGAACTTAAAGTTGTTATATCGAATGTCACAAGAGTTGTGCTATGTCCTATCGATGAGAGATTGGCGCATACATAGGATCGATCTTAAATTTTCCAGAACGAGATTGTCCAGGCATTCCTCGCGTCATTTAATCGGTCCGCAAAAAAAAAATGTCGTTCAGGTAGAACTAAATTTCATCCTCGTCGACGTTCCCCGTCGGATTCGGTACGTATGCAGTACCGATTAAATGAAACAGGATTTCCACTCGCGCGAATGGACAACAAATCGACTGTTAGTTTCCTCTTTTCCGATTTTTTTCTTCTTTTTGAAATATGTCGAGCGAATCAGCTGCACAACTGTGTGCTCGAACGGCACGCGAAACTGAATTTACTGTGCGCAAGGTAAGCGATTTCGTAGATGGTACGAAACTCGCTCGAACGGTGCGCGATATTACTGTGCTTGTGTTAAAACAATCGTTAACCGCGTTAAAACGGAATGCGTGTTTACAGCGACATGCAATAGTCCAGATTATTGATACGCAATTATCCAGATTATCGATGTGATAATTGCACCGACGCGAGTCGAGTTCGCGAATATTAGTCATGCCAGCTTGCTATAGGATTAGTCCTTTAATCCTTTCGCTTTTAACGGGTAGTGAATATCCTCTGCATAATATTATCATAATTATAATTCTGTATTAGCACCGTAATTGATGTTTAATATTTGTGTACACTTTAATAATGCCTATTGTAAGCAATTTACACACCCACGAGGTAAACGTACGTAAAATATAACACCTGCAAAAAACGTATAAAAACATGTAAGGCGTATTCAAGCGTTAAATTAGACAAAAATTTGTTTCATGCTTGAGATACATATTCAATACTATAATACGAAACGTATCGTATTAATAATTTGCTAAGGTTCACATTTGTCCGAATGCATGCATAAATGCTTTCGCAATTTCTTTTGAGTAAACTAATATCATTTCCGTAAAGTATAGATCTGCCTTCATAATCGGGATATATAGAATGTTCTCCAAAAGTAGAAAGAAAAAATTTGCAATTGATTTTTCTTTGAAAATTAAAAAGCTTGAGGACTAAGTTTTAAATTAAACTAAAATAATGTCCGAATCTCCGTTAAACTTGATGCTAATTGAAAATTTTATCTTTTGTTTCTGCGGTGAGATGTAAAGTAATTTCGTAAAAGTATCGATGTTATTATTTTTTTTTTCATTCTTACAATCAATAAGAAAATTAATTCAAACCCAACCAAAAAATTATTTCCTGAAAAAAAAAAAAATGAAATAAATGTTTGTCTCACTCTTCGTAACGAATAAAACATTCAACGAGTACTGTTAGAACGATCGTCAAAAAATATAAGTTAGCAAACTAAAAGTTCGCCGTTTATTTCCGATGTATAAAATGTATGCGAAATTAGACTAAAGTCTAAAAGTAAAACAGGAATTTAAATGAACGTCGAGTTCTAAGCGAGAGACAGAGTTCATCGTCCGCTTTGACGTAGATGGAATTGAGAAAAAGGGGGGCGAGCGTTTGACACGGGCCTTGTTACCTACCAGACGAGACGCAAGGCACACGTCTCCCTTTACCGGCACGGTCGTTCCATCTAAAATGTCACACCTTCTCTTAGGATGACATCGTCCCGGACACTTTCACGTGACAGACAGCGCGCAAAAACCACTTGTCAAGCGCGATGCATGACTCCCGCACCTGCATGCATCCGGAGTGCATGAAAAATGCAGTCGCATGTACAGCATTGAAATCCCCTCCCGAAACTGCACGAGCTAGAACCTATCGAAAATTTAGAAAGAACTTGACGTTCTCTCGCGGAGCAACACGTCTTTATAGATTTAAAGATGAATAAAAGACGCAATAAAAGAGAAAAATCAAAAGCGCGACTCCATGGCTATAAAAAGATGTTTTATTAAGAACACGTGAAAGAATCTTATATTACGTCGCTTCCTAGGCTAATAGATATTTCTTCAAGTTAATCTTAATTAATATTCCGCTTTTAATTTACGCAAAGCGAGGTAAACAAACCGACGGGGACGCGTCCGGGGTAAGCAACAATAATTCAAGTGCAGCCTGAGATGAAAAATCGAGCGAACTACGGGGATCGTGACTAGCATGTGAAATCCCGCTTCTCGTCGCCTTCTCTGGCTATAACGCGATCGTACGTCCTTGTCAGCGACATATTCACTTTAGTCAAGACCGGGATCTTGCCGCTGACAATGCTTTATGGAGCCGCGCAAAGCGCAATGCCGCTCCCGCCGTGAACGGACGTCGTCGACGTTGTCGTCGTCACCGTCGGCTCTTTGTTCACCGAACACCGTAAACGCGCGGCCGTAAAACCGGCCTAGGATTTACGAGGATGAGAATGTATGCGTGAGGGACGGCAATCATCGTCCCTCCGCAATATTGCCCATCATCGGCATGTATTCTCGTTGTGATGCTGCGCAAAGATCAATAATCTACTTACGCTTCGGATATGATATCACTAAGGAACCAGTAGAAAGATCAGTAGAGAAATGCGTAAGTTTTCAATGACCGCAACTCTAACGAAGTACAATCCGTTTTGAGTAATGCAAAGAAAATGATCTCAAAATTTTATTCCCATCTAAGGACTGAACAAGTTGCGCAATCACTTTTCTCGAAGAAAAATGTCTATAGTCATCAATAATTTTGAATCACAAAGTTACAAGTTTTCAGGCGCTAAATTTTAAGAATATAAACCTTCATGTATTAAAATAAATCTTCCAAGGATTTTTTAAATTGATAATCAATTGCATAATTTACTGAGTATCCCTCCCCTCTCTCTCTCTCAAGCATATTGCTGAAATATTAATTTAATGCTAAAAACAAATTAAAAAAAATAGAATTTCTAATAGTAAAATAACAACCCTCAATAGACAGCTTTATTTAAACTACTATATAAACTACTATTATTAGCCATCGTCGTTTATTTCTATTGTAAACAGGGCTGTCTTAATACAATTTCATAAATGATACTGAGCAAATGTGCATCGTGCAATATCAATTTCGAACGGAGAGAGGAAACTTTATGTAAAACGATCACATGCGAAAGTGCGCTTCTGGTAACTTCGACTTTCTAGATCGCTTTAGCTTTATCACTGTCGTATCTTCTTTTATTCGGTCCATTTAGCAATACTTTTACAATGATAATCCTTCATGAGGAGTTGCGTAAACAATTTTTTATGTAGAAAGAAAAATTTGGTAACGTAAAAAATGAAATTTGTGACAATATCCTTCGTGGTGGAATTCTGCGTCAGTAACCGCGCTATTTAAAGTTTTTAAATTACCTAGAGTTCAAATGCGATACACGTATTTCTGATAAGCGTTTAGTTATACTTGGTACATTTCGGAGTTACAATTCATAATTTTGTGCACGTACGCTGAACTGGTGGCATTACACAAAGCCCATTTTAACTAAAACGAAAACATGTTCTCATATTAAAATCCAACTTTGAGTAGAAAAGCCAGTATCTCCTTTTATACGAAACATAAAAAATTATTTTTGATTATTAATTTTTCTATTAAACTCATTAATAATAAATATTAAATAGGTTCCATATAAAAAATATAATTATTTTTATCAATTTGTTATTTTTGCAGAATATTTTTTAATAATATCTCTTCCTCTTCTTTTCTGTCTCTCTCTCTTTTTTTTTGATTGTAATAAACATTCATTAAATGTTAGGGCAATTTTTATGAGGTTCCGACGGAATTAAATAAATTATTCTACTCCTATAACAGACTCGTTTTTTTGGTAGATATTCGACCGTTGCGAAAGTTTCGTCTATGAACTTTAGCTACATAAGTTGAACACTTGCAACGTAAGAGCCAAGCTTGGCTGCCAGAAACCACGCTTGCCTTTTTCTACCAGTTACTTCCTGGGAACTTGGGTCAGTCGCAACGAGTATTCTTTACATGGTCAATAAGCTTCGAAACTCACCTGCAACAGAAAAAGAGGTAGCACTTGGTTAGTTAAGCAAATAATACGAGCGCGAAAATAAAAATATAATAACATGATATTTTAATATATTACTTTTTAAAATTTAATTAAATTTAAAAGAATTAAAACTGTGAATTTTGGTTGTTGTACAATATTATTGCGTACTATTTATCATAGTAATCTAAATGTTAAATATCCTGTTTATTTTTTACAAAATGTACGCAATACCCCTTTTCTGTTATTTTTCTCTCTGTTAATAAGATGATAATTTTGCTAATATTAAAATTTATCGCAATTTTAATTTTTTTATAAATCTTATTTTCTTTCTCTTGTGTTAATAAATTATATTTATTACTATAAGTATTAGGTACCAAAATGTACTTTCGGGCTAAAATTAATTTGCCGCAACGCTTGTTCGCAACGGAAAAATAAGAAATTTTAATTAAACGCATCAACGTGTTTCCTGCATTTTAATTTTAGAGTTTCCGGCATGCGTTCGCTGTTGCATCGCTTAAAGCTCGATGGTGTGACGCGACGCCGAGTAATGTATACTCATTAAATATTCAACAAGGGCCTCTTAATGACTGTAAAAGCCGGAGCACTCTACACTTCGATCCCTAAGATAAACGTCTTCTTATAATGCACCGCTTTAAATGCGTTAACATCTTTATTTTTCCCCCTCTTCAATTTTACATTTCTTTAAAAAAAAAAAAAACGGTTCTGCTTCGCAGCAATACCGCCACTGACGACTCGCGACGAATATTATTTTACAAAAGTTGTGCGTGTTTACTTGCACTTTACATTAAACGTGCTCGAGCAAATATTATCTTGCTTTGAATATTTATGGGAACAAAGAGACTCTTGCCAGTTTTATTCGTGTCGCGCTTGGAAAGAGGATGCTGGAATATTTCGTGTATTTCACAATATTATATTTATTCACCTATTTATCCATTGAATGTGCAAAATATGCTGAAAAATAACTCTTGTTTTCATATTTTCAGTTATTTTTCATTGTAATATTGATACAATATTTTCGCGCTGTTAAGAAATTTTTATCAACACGTATTTACTATGCAATAAGCTTTAATTAAGTATCCTCGAGGAGAGTAAAATAGTAACGATATATTAAACAAAATTCATACGTTCTGTGATAAAATACAAAATAAAGTTTGCATTGTTATGTAATTATACATATATTATACAAAATTATGTTGCACGTATTTCTAATTAGGAATTGCAATATTGATTACTCAATGCAGAACACAATCTAACTTGTTTGCGATTTGATTTACAATATAATATTTTACTTAAAAGCGTAATAAATTTCGAATAAATTCGTTTTGCACGTGAATCGATGTAAAGTAACAACGATTGGAAGAGTAAAACACGATCGCGTGTCCCTAATAGACTTCCGAAATGATGCCAAGTAATTACACAATTACGCTCGCGTTAAGTAATCAGTGGCAAACATGGCGGGTAGGAATCTGTGCGACAATTTATGGAATAGATAATTTCGGTATTCGCCTGCAAGTTATTACGTTCTCGTTAGCGTCCCGCGCAAGTTGCTCACGCCCGCGTTTGACTGATTAACAGTCGTCGACGTCGCAGCCATTGGCAATGGTCGTGATTAGTCGCGATTCATTTCCATAACGGCGATGGTGCATATGCACGGAGTCGAACCAATCTTTGCGTTTGGTTGCAGCATTGTCTGGACATTGATAAGCGATATGCATAATTCATCCGTGGATAATTAGACACAATTATCGTGGATAAATACGAAAAATGTACGCCTCTATAACATTTTAAAGTAAAATTTTCAAATGCAACTTTTAATTAGGTAAAATATAGGTGATTATCGTATCTCTCGAATGAACTGAATAACATGCTACTGAATTGTCAATGCGTTCATGGTCCGTTGGTTTAATTGAATAGAAATAGTTATAAATTAGTAGTTTACTTGTTAAACAGACGGCTTGTTTACTATTCGATGGCTACAAAATTTCTGCACATAAAAGCGATTTTATTAAAATTAAATGCAAACAATGTGAGCATTAAAAAACTAAAAAGTTTCAATTGTGATCATGGAATTAATTTACAAATTCTTTTAAAATTAATCACTGTACATATTAGAATAATATTTGCTTTTTAAAAGCATTGTTTTGGATTGTCTCGTGTTTTTTCGTTAAACGTATGAAAAATATAATTAAATATTTCGTATAAACAATTTCATAATTCATATTTATTCCAGATAATGTGTCAAAATATCACGTTATTATTAATCGATAATAAAATAAATAATATTATTGCTAATAATATTAAATAATATATGTCAAGTGAGTTTGATTTTAAAAAAATTTTAATAGTTTATCACATGTCAAGGAGTTTAATATAATAATGAATTTATCGTGTTAATAACAGCGATGAAAAGCGCAACGCGGAAGTTCCCGTCGGCGAAATTGTAGACTGGCCCTTCACGAAATGATACCGCTAGGATCCGTTAATTTTGGTCCACGAAATTTCACGAGATTCCAACTCAAACAAACTTTGACATGGGACTCCCATTTCGCGCGCAGTCACGGCGTTATATTATCCCGCGTACCCGAAAGTAATAACGCCACGTCGGAATTTTGTTGCTGCAACGCAAGCGACGCACCGCAGAGGCCGCATTATCCGCAAGAGATCGCGTCAAACTGTCCTCATTCGTTAAACGTATGACCCATATTGGTTTCTCCGAGTTGCTAATTATTTATCTTTAAGTTAAGTTCGCCGATTACAATTATTACGCAAAGCACAATTAAGATTTAAGCAACCGATAATTTATTTGACTTAGTTTGAGTAGTGTAGGTACCTATACGAATACTCTGATGCACCTCGCATGTCAAGGAAAGTCGCACACCGTGTACGAATGCATAATGTAGGGTAACTGCGGTATATACGCCGTAGCTATCGATAACTTAATTTATCAAGTATTA
>QKQZ01055914.1:0-27178 GCA_003595255.1 Solenopsis fugax | reverse complement strand
CGCCGCTGATTTCCCCGTGCGTTTCCCGATCGCGCGCACGTCCGGCGATTATCGCTGTTTTGCTCGTTTGTACGTTGCAACGAGCGGCAACGAACACGTCGCGTTCGATTCCGTTATTGCTGATAATGATTTCCGCGACTATACGGACCGAGCGTTATATGATACGCGTACTATACGCGTGACTCGGAGCGTGAAAGAAGGAAATTGATGTGCGCGATCGAAAAAAGGCGGGAGATTCATCTTCTTCAACGTGTCACGTCAAATGTGTCAACATGCACTCGCTTGTTTACGTCGCGTTCGCAATTTTATATATTTTTTTTCAATTGGTAGTTTCAAGTGGACTTCGATTATTCATTTGCTATTTGATGTAATAATAGAATGCAAGTAATATAATCCAAGTAATATAATACAAGTAGCATAAAGATGCATATCATGGCATCGATAGCGAGTCCTATCGGCAGATAATGATTGAATGCTTCGCAATGTGTTCATACCTGTTTATGTAACATATTGATTTTCCACATTTTCAAATTTATTTATTTTCGATAAAAAAATGTTACGTGTCACTTTTTATTAATTTTATTCATTTTTTAGAAATTGTTTCGTAATATTTTTATTCCTTTATAAAAATTCAAATTATAGTTGCGCGATTATTTAATCGTTAAAAATAAGAGAGGGGAATTATTTACGAGTATACAAGGGACTTGAGTCGAATGAGGCCTACTTTTAAATTTATCATTTAAAAACTCGTTTTATGCCTAGAATATATGTTTAATAGGTGTGTCATGGGAAGTAGGTAAAGAGAATCTGGGAAATTAAAACCGGTAGTAGAACATTTATTTAATGTAACAAAAACTTGTGATGAAATGGATAAATAAGTCGTTTATAAAAATTTACTGCAAAGTTTATTAAGTGTATATTAGTTTATTACAACATATCATAATATTATTTAACTTACTAACAGAAAAAAATATATATGTATCTATATATATATATCAATTTTTTAGTATACTTTTTTATAAATAATGTACTTACTAAATAAGACCCACTTATACGTTTATTGTTATGGCTATTATCATTTGTTTGTTATGTGTGTGGCTTGCAACAGAGGATAACGATTTTCAATGATACTAACTTTTGAGAAACCACAATTGCAAAAATAGCCAAAAATTTTCTAAAGTTAAAAAATCAATACGGATCAAATTTAAAATAATTGTGATGTTTAACAGTATAGAGTAGACTAAGGAATTTCATAGACCCTAAGTTATTGTGATTAATAATCATTTTAAAAGTGATTTGGAAGATAATGTTTAGTTCTTTTGTTAGTTTAAATTTATTTTTGATTCGGGCCTTATTAAAAACACAAGCAAAGTCAGAGTTGAAAAAATTTCACTTTGTTTATTTACAAATGTTGTATTTGAAAAATAATTTTTATAATTGAAATAAACATTTTATTTTCACTTAGTTTATTTCAATATATATAAAGTCTATATATAAAGTTTATATTAAAAAATAAAATAAGTTAAGTGGACCTTATTTGACTCACCTAACTTATATATGCATATATGTATATATTTATTTGTATATATGTATATATGTATGTATGTACATATGAATGTATGTATATATTATATGTATGTATGATCACTGAGTAAAAAAATTTGTTGAAAAACAATTCAATATTTAGTCCGACACATTCAACTAAATATTGAATCGTTTTAGTTAATTCTTGATTAAAAAATGTTAATGGTTGATATGAACCAACTATACCTTTTTTATGCAACTAAATAATTGTTGAATCAACCCAATGTTCAGTTGAACGTATCGGACTAAATATTTTAGTTTTTCAACAAAATTTTTTCTCAGTGTACATATGTATTATATATAAACACTTTAGTGTTATATTTTTTTAGTTGGTATTTAATGGATCTTATTTTAATGAAATTTGTGATTTAACTTCAAAATGTTTAAAGAAAAAGTATCTCTTAAAAATCAAGATAAAATTATTTTAAGACGTTTAGGAATACGCTCTTGAAATTTTATGATTCAAACCTTGATTCGTATATCATGTGGGCACGTGCGGTTCTATGTTCGCGATTCGATTAAAATACAAGTATCTATCATCTACTATGTGCGATGTATTGCGATATGGAACGCCGAGCTAGCGCCAATGAGTAGGCCACACGTGCGCTGTTTATACACGTTCCTACTGCGCGAGTTGACGAAAGACCATCCGTTGGCCTGATTACCAGTCACGAATGATGCAAAACCTTTTTGTAATTGCGCGCAGGTATAGATATGGTAATACCGTCATTCTCTTCCGTAATTAGTAAAAATAACCATAGTAATTTCCTTAATTTTTCCATACTCGGCGATGCATCGTATTTATATTTCTCTTTTTTTACTGACAATGAGTACGTCGTTTAATTATTACGATGTTGATCCGCTTAATCTCGCGAGTTAGAATTGAAAGTCGTGTGACCAATCATCTAATACCGTACCGTTCGTAAACATACGTGCGTAATACACGCGACGATGTAATTTCTATCCTCCGCGAAACAATTTACTTTCACCACGTCTTACTGCCATTAGATGAATTCCCTCAGAAGCGATTGCCTCATTTTTAATAGAGCTCCACGGCGCTCGTGCTCGAGCGAGGCAGCTTCCGGAGCAGATCCGGAAGCGCCGAGAAGAAAGCTTCGTCGATTTCTAATAATTTCTAATAATTTGCAAAGCTGAAGCGTTCGTCAATAGAAACCCGTGCGCCATCGATTCGTTCGATCTTCTATGACGATTTCTCCGTCAGCTGCGTATCATTGCCTTTCCGTTCCCACTCTGAGTCGAGGTCGCAACGTCCGTGACGGTATTCGCAACGACGAACTTTGACCCGTGATCGACTGTACACGTGGCACCGTTTACCACAGGCCTGCGCTTGCGTACGCATACGATCTGCGCGCTCACGCACGCTCAACAACACCGGACGCGTTCGTCTTCGCTCTCACCTGACGAATGACCTTCGTCGATGTTCGTCGACGGTGGCTCATTGCCAGGCGACAACTGTCGCACATGCGACAGCTTCTCCAGAGCGATACGCCTCCTTCCCTCGAGGAACATTCGTCGCTGTTCATCTCTGTCTGTCCATCTTGAGCGAGTTATCGCTTCTCCAAATAATACGTGTCACTGTACTCGTAAGAAAACGCCACGGCGATGCGTCATCGCGATTGACACTTTCTTCACGACAGTCGTCGACTGTTCTCTTCATCGCGCGTCTCCAAGGATCTCAATCATATAAAAATCTACGATTGTTGGACGAAAATACAATACATGTGAGATTTTCGTCGCATTGTTTGGTAATTGCGGTGTCTACTGTGTTTGACGTCATTTTCGACACGATGCGTATTTTGAACACGGAATTAGTGTTGTTAATCGCGAATGTCGATTCTAAAATTTATGGACGATTGTAGGAAATTTTTCTGAGAATTTTAAATGTCAAGTTTACGTAACATACATCGCAAATCCGAATGTGTATTTTTGTGTGCAAAATCATGTGATCATTTTTTACACACTTATATGCGTGAAATTTTTGCACTTTTCACATGCTTAAACGTGTAATTTAATGTACACATTTAAGCGTGTGAAAAGTAGAATTACGCGAATAAAATTAATTTAATGCATAAAAAATGTAAATGCGTAAAAAGTGATTACACATTTTATATACTTGCATTTGCAGTGCATTTTGTATAAACACACCGCAAATGGTTATAGTGTATAATGTGTCGCTTGCTTTACGAGTTTCCTCTGCAATGTGTATTTAACAATTGTTTCATTTAAATATAAGTTATTTTAGAATGTATAGGTATCTAAGTTCGTTCTAATTATTCTTGCTTTTCATTATGATACTAAATTTAATGACTACATAAATATAATATCCGCTTAAAAGAGACATTAAACATGTAAAAGTGTGTTATACACTTGGCGTTTTTTTTAATATTTTAATATTACATAATGACATTTTATAATTTTAGTATTACAAAAGATTAGAGTGTTTAATTTTGAATATTAGTGTTCCACGGAAAGTTGCTGAAATTAATAAGCTTTTGTTTATTTTATAACATATATACATAGATACAAAAAAAGTTGCATTTAATAGAAGACATTTGGTTTTTATTTTTGTATATTATTTTATGTTCTGAAGAAAGAGAGAGAGAGAGAGAGAATTATTACTTAATTTTATTAGACTTTATAAGAAATAGCAAAAATCAGACATTCAATGATAAATGTATATTTTCAAAGTGTGCATCTTTGTTACTATAATTTGAACAAAATTCAATAACGAAATTTACGAAAATTATAAAATTTTTTTTAAACAATTATTTATTATGCAATTTGTTTAATAATTTCAATCTGTTCCTTTTTTGTTTTCGAAGTAACAGTTCTCTTTTATATGTATATCCCCATATAGAGATTTCGAGTACTTGAGCTGTTTTTTCAATGGAGAAATTTGAATTTTTTTAATAATAATTTTCCACGTCATTTTTTTATTGTTTCCTCCGTGTATGGAAGGAACCAGGAAATTGTACTTACGGTCCTGAATAGTGTCATATTGCATACAATTGTCGATTATTCAGCAAACAATACATGTGAAATTATTTTAATAGATTAAAAATGAATCAAAATCATATTAGAAAAATAGAGCACTGTACGCGAATATAATTAAATAAATTTTTCTAATCTTTTCAGAGGGTTTTTTCTTTCAACTCTATGTGTTTCGTACTTGGTACAAAATTTTGCATTATATGCATTAGCGTATTTGTTCTTCTAGAAAAGAAGCTCTCAATAAAATAAATCTTTTCTTTCGTCATAAAGTATCATAGAGAGGGAAGGCACGCGTTTAGTTTTAGCAATTTCGCATGAAAACATCGTATAAAGAATTTTTTGCCACTTAAATTAGCATGAATTGAAAGATTAAAGCCTGGCTTTCAAAAGAATTTATTAAAAAATAAAATATTTTTTTCGCTGCTTTATTGCATTATGAAAAATTTTCATAAAAATGTTAAGTATGCCGCCGATATTAATTTAAAGACTTTAACTTTCCAATTCATGTTAATTTGACTGGCAAAAAAATTTTGCTCCTCCGTAACATTATTTAACTTGGCAAAATTTTCGAAGTTAAATCTTGAATTTTTCACCTTGCTTCCTAGTGTAAAAGCATCTTCGATGAAAATTAATTGAGGAAATCGAAAGTAGAGTTTTTGCCCTTGAAAATGAGCCCAAGAAGATTGTTTTACGACTTTTTTTTATTAAGTCGCCACAGTTCATAAAACGATTCTTTAACAAATATTTAGTGATTCTTTAATTTTGCTGAATGGTTAAATAAAATTAAAGTATCACCTGTTTTCTGCCTTAAAAATATAAATTATTTTTCTATAATTTAACAATTCATATTATGATTAAGTGTATAATAATATGATTAATCGTGCGTGATAAATTTCAAAGAAATATACGCTCGAAATATGTGTAAAACATAAATAAATTAAATTCTTAAGTCACAATTTTCGAGCTAATAAAGATGACGTTGTTAAACATAAAAATTTTCTTTAATTACAAACATTGATTCAAAAACATATGGTACATTTTGGATGTATTAATCTTTCTTCAGCCGTAAGAAAAACATATTGTCAATGTAACTTAAGGCACTCGTATTAAAACAATATAAGTTAAACAAATAAATGTACTAACTAAATTAATTATAGCTAAAACGCAATTAACAATTTGGATCACAAGTTAATACAGTCCTGTATATCGTTAGTCAAAAATAAAAAAACCTGTTCTTTCGTAACCTTACGTTTCTGAAATCCGTTCATTACATCACATCATGTATTCCAATTTCGGCAATCAATCAATGTCTGATAGCTTTCGATAGAAAAATGTCACGGCCTAATCATACGAACAGAAAAACTAGAGAAACGGTTTTTTTTACTATCAATAAACAGAAAGAAGGATTAGTACATCCGAAACATATTATGTTTTCGAATAAATGTTTGTAATTAAAGAGAATATTTATGTTTAACAACGTTATATTTATTAGCTCAAAAATTGACCTAAGAATTTAATTTATTTATGTAATAAATTTCATTAACGTTTTCATTATTTTATATCGTTATTATGGCAATATATTATAACTATAAAAAAGAAAGGAGGAAAAGATTATATTCGGTGTTGGCCGAATTTCTTTCACAAATCAAAGATATTTTGGGAAGGAAATACATAACTGGTGTACTTTAAACATATAATATATTCATTTATATGCTTGTACATGTTTCATATTTTTTATACAACAAAATATCTATGACAACAATACAGTTGAGAACGGTACACAATATATATTGTTAATTCATTCGCATAAATATGAGATGTAAGACAGCCTCGTTCTCTCAAGATATAATCGTGTCATGACTGCATAAAATGCATAAGTATACACTCTTGATTACTCTGGTATCCAGTCTTTCGATATAGCGTTTTCTTTGTGTTGTCCCGTGTACAATGGATTTAATATAATAAAATATTTTCTCAGCAAAAAAAATAAAATTGACAATTGTCTTCATAAATTATTTATCTAACAATATAAGGCTAACAATAAATCCTGATTCGAATATCATAGGCCTATTTTCCACCAAAACTTTAATTCACATCTAATGCAGCGTAGAATCAAACTTAAGTCAATGGAAACGTGATAGACTGCGCTCGTTTCACTCTCGCTTCGATCTATATCTTTTAGTGACAGCGGAGTGACAGCAAATTGACACAAACTTTTAGTCAATTGAAATGGTTGAAAGCAGATAGTGTCATCCTCTACTTATTCATAACATTTAGTAGTCGTCAAAATGGAAAATAAACATGATACTATTTAGTCACATGATAAAACTTTAACATTAATTAATAATTTAAAAGAAAAGAAAACTTTTAAAATTATAGAGATTACACATATGTTTGTATTCACACAAGCAAAAATTAAGTCTAAAATGTTAATTTTCTTCATTTCTACTTTGCTTCCAATAGAAACAGCACACTAACTTTGATGACTTGCAACGAAGTAGAATCGAATTGAGGGTTTCGATGGAAATTAGATCATAGAAAGTGAAACATCGAATATTTGAAGATCATTATTACATCGAAATTCGCAGCTGCAAATATAGTCTACGAACAAGTAACGAAAGTATTATTGTATTTATACACGAGTACTTTCGGGTGTTGCAAGAATGTGAATAAAATAGGCCAATCGGTACGCATCTCGCACAGGTCGGCGAGCAGATGCTCCCTTAAAAATTCCAAAACAACTATCGTTCATTCTTTAATAAGAGAGAATATCCATTAGTGAAAAAATATGCTATTTACACGTAAGATATCTAATTGTGCGTCGATTCATTAATTCGCCGTTTGGAGTGTATCAAAATCTACTTAATGGAACGATGAAAAATGATTTCATGCTGCAATTATTTACAGATTTTTCTCCATGTACGGGGGATTGTGTATCAATGTGTAGGTATTAATATGTGCGTATTGTTCGTTCATGGTACCATATAAATGTGACGAGCGCAGAGAATTATGCGCCGTTAAGTAGATTGCTCCAATAAGAAAGGTACTAACATTAAATATTAAGTATCGAGATAATGCCATTTTGCAGTGGGCATCGGTAATGGCAAGCACAAAATGGCAGTAGAGATTCGTGGCAAGAAAATATCGAAGAATCATCGTGCCCTGTGTGTTGTGACGATGATAATAACGTGTTTCATTTAAACGAGTGCTTAAATTTTAATTATATCTTTACAAGGACGCGCGCAAATTTCGGTTCTGATTAACCACCGAGTCCGGCGATTAGTAGCAACGAGAAATACTTAAATAGTAAAATTGGGGAGCATATGAATGTTGGTGGTTTGAATCGGAAGGGGAACTTTTTTTGTGCTTTGCGCAATCGATTTTACTTCTCCTGTGTAACTATTAGACACTTTATAGACCTTCATATCTTTATATCCGTGCGATCAATTATATGCAATAAATGCCTAAGTACTTAAGCCTTAACCCAGAATATTAAATCAATCTACATTGTTAAAACAATTAACGTATAATAATTAAATTTTTTTTTAAATATAATCTCACTATTTTCTGGTGTTTATTGTCCAAACAGTTAATTGTGCGATCGAAAAACGATAACTGAAATATAACGAATTTGCTTCGAGTGTCGATCGCATTGCGAAATTCATGTGTGCGATACATCCTGCTTTAAATTAAATTTTACTACCATTAAACCATTACCAAAATTTTTCAGAATTGAACGCAATGCCTCGAAAATCGTGACGTTCAAGAGATTCTAAATAAGTTTAGCATTAACAGCTTCAGAATCTAGATTCTTTACAAAGTATTTGATCAAACACGGCACACTGTCTTACACTGATACATGTATACCATACATATGTATATATAAAGCATTGCTTAGATTATACAAATTTATTTATTTTTTCATAATAAAATATCCAATTTTCTATTTATACTACTTCGCATGGAGAATAATCCCCACGCTAGACGTGTCGTGCCTCCGGTCAACCTCTAGGAAACACGAATATACGCGACATACAAGATACACATCGATTCTTTGTATTTTTACAATTAATTTAACATATATAATCCACTTGGCTCTCGCGACCGAGTTTTTCTTTAACGCTGCCTAAGTCTCTCTGGACGGTGCTTGTGGCACAGACCTGAGCGATTTAGCGTATTACGCAGCTCTTTGCCATACATTGATATGCTACTTAAATGTGTCGAATGATCGCTCATACAGTCATGATAATTGTATTACCTCTAAATATCATTAATACCGCAGTTTTATGCATGGGACGTACATACGTGAATAATATCATTAGTGTTTCTTCTCCGACAAATTTGCCGCAAGCTCGACTCTCTCTGCTAAAATAATATTAGATGATTCAAGTATGGGGCCTTGTGGACATCACGAGATTATTATAGTTTCTTTTTGTTATAAGAAAGTGTATGAAACCCGAGAGAGCTAAAGCTTACAATGTCAATAAGCGTATGTCGTTAGCCCTTATTTGCCGAATGTTAACGACTACCCTAGGAACAACGATGTCTTTGCTCTCGTTTTTATACTTAATAATCCGGCTGGCATGTTAAATTAATACTTTAGAAAGTGCGTATAAATTGGTGTATAATGTATTACGTACAAACAATTCGGCTTTTCACTTGGCTCGTTAGAGAATCCTTTTCGACAAGCTATAACTATGACGAGTTTTGCACAGAATATGTTTAAATGTTTTTCCTCGAAGAAAAACGATTTATCCTCGTCTAAGTGTTGTCGTCTTTTAAATTCGACAATTTGCCTGATGAAAACGACCTCTTAACGAAACTGACGGAAACGGTTGGCTTTTGATCCGCAAATTTATAACTAGATGACGGTTGAGATTCTTTTCGCCCCTTACGCAATCGGAGATCTCATTTTCCGTAGGCTGTATCACAAATGAGAATAGTAGAAAAATTAGCCATAGTGGCATTACTGCAGAACGCACGGTTGAATTTTGGCTCATTCTGCTCGACTCATTTTCTACGAGCGAAGGTTAACTTGCAAGATTCATTTCCGTGAAATATTTGATGAGCCAATCACACACGCCTTTCGCATTTATTTTCACCCAGTGTATGTTGAACTTTATCATTTCCAAACTCTGCTGCAGGGTGCGATTACCGCTGCGAATGTCGCGTTGCTTGAAGAATTCCGAAACCTAAAAAGAATTACAAGATTTATTTTCGTTGTAGCACAACTTTAAAAAAATTAAATGTAATTAGTTTCATGAAGTTGATTTAAAAAAAAAATGGCTTTTCCTTACTTCGCGATAATCGTATTCCGAGATGAAGAATTCAGGAACAACGTAAAGTATGAGATTGCTTATCGAGTAAGAGTCATTCATATACAAGGCTTCTATTTGAGGCCAGTAGGCTTTAATGTGACGCCAAGCAAGATAATGTCCGTGCGAATTGGCAGCAACTGATGCTAAGACAGTATTAACTTCTTGCGCTTTAAACAGATTCCGGTCCAGCGAAAATTGAAGGTAACGTTTGAGTAACCAAGGATCCATCGTCGCACCTAGGGCTTGCAACATTAATAGCTTCTCACTCTGGATTTCCGTATTAAGATAAACTTGATAGCAATGTTGCCAGTCAGCCTCCTCTCCGAATTTGATGCCTACAAACAAATTTGTATTACAAAACACTTTATTTTACATTTTTCTAATTATATTGATATTATTTAATTACACGGAGAGAAATCATAAGTGACTTATAATCATACGAATATATTACAGTTAAATATTAATTAATAATACAATTATATTTTTTGTATATATTTAATAATGATCTCAATAAGTATATTAACCAGTCGATATGTAAATTACGAATATTTCTAAGCAGATCAGATCAAGTATACGATATTGTATGGCAATATTAAGTCTTTCGAACAATTGCTAATTTTATAAATCAAAATATATTTATGCCAGAAAAAGTAGTTATTAAATAAAAGGCATTTCTAAGGCATAAATAAAATATTGATGAAAACATACGTATGCATACTGCAGCTATACGTGTAGTCTCAAGTATACAAGTATGGTCAATTTAGCGATATATATACTTTGGATAGTCTAAGCTGACAGATGTGCTACCATTAACAATGTTGGGCTATCCGTAAGCGGATAGTTGCAATATTAATACGGTACAGTAGTGGCTATATTAAGCATGCAATGTGGCTCAACGAACACACTTATAGCTAATATTTCTAATCTTTTCTCTCCTTGGCAGAAGCTATACCTATATAAAATTTATAACGTATGGTTTCTTTACCTGCCATATAAACGATATTCCGTATATTGGGTGCGATACGTTTGCCTTTTACCCAGTCTTGAAAAAGACTCTTTGCAGATTTCACCACATTATCCATTTCTAAGTCGACAGCGGATTTCAGTATTTCGATTCTTAATAATCTGCAGTAATATAACAAAACAACTTGGAATAATATGTACTGTTCGTTGTGTCAGCTATTGACAAAGTGTAAACCATTTATTCTTATGTTATACTAACTTTTTCAAATGGGATCCTTCATCTGTCCAGCCAATGTATCTTGTAATCGGATCCAACAATCGTTTAAAGAACAAGAGATATTTTTTATATCCTTCACTTTCGGCCAGTCTGTCTTTCCAAAAGTTTAAATACTTAAGCGCAGTCTTCCATGGTGCATAATCTCTTTCGTTCACTAGATAAAGCGAAAGTTCCAGTGGGATCGAAGCATCCAGCTCGCCCGCATCGCAAAGGGCAAACGCATCATCGATAAGACTCGCCCGATCTGCCGGACTGAATCTGGTATGATTCTTCATTAAAGTTTTAATGATCGAAGTCCACATCTCCTTCGGGTAGTTTACTCGATAAAAGCCAGTTTGGTTGATGTTGCATTTGACGTAATCGACGTCGCTTGATATATCAAAAGTCGCTAAGTGAGACATAAAATACTTGTCTTAATATCAGCTAGCATTTACAGAAAAGAGATGCGTTGAATGCATACGTTTTATATTAAATAGATAAATAAATTTTAATATAATTGTTACCATTGGTCATATTCATCCACACCTCCAGAGGAGATTCCATCGGGTCATCCTTGTCTGTGTAACATGTCAACGGAATGTACCACTTGTAGTCAAATGGTGACTTGGGTTGCGAAATGTTTACTCCATCTTCTCGCGGCGAAGCAAGAAATCTTTTCTGGGTCGCCGTGATAGTACTATCTTCACGGATGATGGTAACAAGTGGGAAGCCCATTTGTTGGATCCAAGTATTCATTATGGTCTGCCAAAGTGTTTTAATTTTATTAAATACGCTCAGCGAAAATGCACAAAAATAATTACATTTTCACACATCGCACTTACTTTTATGTCAAGCTCTGTACTATTAGATGTATTTCTGGAATGTTTTGTGAGAACTTCCCACAGATCATTGGTCTCCGTATTTCCGAACGCGTACTGATTTAGATAGTCGTTTAAACCGCGTTTAAAAACATTTTCGCACAAAACTACTTCCAACATATAGAGAATGGAAGCGCCTTTGAAGTAGCTAACCGTATCGAATATGCTTTCTATCTCGACGGGGTTTTCAACGGGCACGCTTACTGGATGACTGTTGGCTAGTGCATCGAGCTCGAGTGCTCGTTGCGTTTTTTGTAGTATGAATAAATCCATCATGCCCCATTCAGGATAAATGTGATTCACGCCCTTGTATTCGAAGAACGTCGCAGCACCTTCATTCAGCCATAGATCATTCCACCATTTCATTGTGACGAGATTACCGAACCATTGATGAGCCAATTCGTGAGCCATAACAACGGCTATGTATTCCTCCATATTGGCAGGTGTTTCTTTTGCGTCATACGTTAAAAAAGATTCTCGAATAATAATTAGGCCCCAATTTTCCATAGCGACGGGTTCAAAATCAGGGATTGCTATTATATCTGTGCGCAGAAAAATATGTTTTATAAAATATTACACATATTAAAACAAAGTACTGATAGTTATGTTTTATTTGAGAAACATACCTTGCTTTGGCAAAGGATAAGGTATACCGAAGAAAGATTCAAAGTAATCCATAATACGAGCAGCAGTGACCATAGCATAGTTCATATGCGGAAGTATATGCGAGGCGGCGTACACACTTACAGATGTATTTCTCTTTGTTAGCTCGAAAATCCTTTTAAAATCGCATACCACAAAAGCCACCAAGTACGTCGACATGTCGACGGATTCTTGAAAGTCATCGCGTAGCTGAAAAGCAACATTATTCTGGATCAGGTTGATGCAAATGCAGTCACTCGCAGGTAATATCATAATTGCAATAATGTGATTTGACCTATTACACTCACGATCGGCATAGTGAACAAGTGATGATGCCAGTCGCAACGTTTTAACATCGAATTGAATAAATAACAAATGAGCGTAACTTACGAGATTTGTGCCCAAGTAAAATCCTGCCTCCTCAGTATTTATCGCGGGCATATTGCAAAATGCAATGTGAAATCTATCTCTATATATTGATATCTTAAATTTAGCTTTAAATTGTGGTTCGTCAAAACATGGAAAGGCCATGCGTGCGTATGTTGGTTCGAAATGAGTTGTAGCCAAATATCTAAAAATTGAAGACAAAATTTAAATGCCCGATCTTACTAACAACGGATGAAGTATTTACTTGTTAAAGAGTTAATTATAATTTCGATGTTACTTGTATTCTCCATCGGGAGTGGTATAACTACTGAAATAGAATCCTTTAAGGTCAGTGGAATTCAAAGTCGAATTAAAACTCAGAAATAGTGTGTAATTATTTCTTTTTCGAAATGTTGTGTCCTCCAATTCTAGATACAGCTGCTCGCGTTTCGAATATTCGAGCAACTTTGCTATTTTCAGCTCTTCTTGACCATCTCTGACTATCTGAAAATCAATTCTCGAAAATTAAACAAAAACGGACATTGATATGTATCTGCATATGTAAGCGTAGTTCTAAGATGTTACTTACTTGTTCCTTTATTGTCAAGTTTTTACTATGGAAGACGATAAATTTGGTCTCTTCATCAACGTAGAATTCGATTGTGACTCGTCCTATAAATGAAAAAATAAACAATGAATTTAGTGCACACAAAAGAAAAGATACATTTTTTTATTTAAGTGGAAAATTTTTTCAAACTTACCTCTAAATTCTAAGGTGGTAAGATTTGGATGCATGGTAATATTGTACCTAGTAGGATGTGCGAAGGCAGGTAATTTAATGTTATCCCATGGAAATATCTGCAAAAATTCTCATTGTATTCAACTACCTTGAGTGAGCTATCACAAAAAATATGATAAAATACGTATGTGTGTATGTGATTAATAAGTAACTTTTGCGATAATTTCATCTAATAATTAATTTTTTGCTATGTGCTATATTATACATATGTTTGCTTCACTTTAATCAAACACATTTAAACTCTTATTATCTACTCTTCTCGTAGATAAACTTTATTTTAATTTTTTTCATTAATAAACACATTTACATTACTAAATACAATTAATTTATATTTAATAATATATAACGTATAAGTAGCGTAATTTATTTTTCAATTAAAGAAGTATTTGTATAGTTCAATTTGAATCAATTAAAGCCATTTTTTCAAAAGCAAATAAGATATACGCAATTTTCTTGTCTTTAAAATAATAATATTTATGTTAATATTAATATTAATGTTTTTATATATCCTTAAATATGCATACCTCTCCATTCTCCATCCGAGGCACGGCGTCCTTTTCATCATCTTCAAATCCACTCAAATCTCCTTCAGGACAAGAGCAACCTAAAAAAGAAATGATATATGTTTACAAATGTGTTTAAAGACACAAAATAAACGTGAAAAATGTGATTTTTATTCAGAAATTAAATGCAATTTAATATTTATGACACTTGAGAACTATGACATTCTCTCAAATTAAGCCATGACATTTAAATACCAGTTCGTAGAGGCGCCAAAGCGATGATAAGTGATGTAACGAGGAGCACCATGCAGCAGATACAAAGCACGCAATAAGTCTTTCTCTCAGAACACCTAACGACTTCATTTGCGCGCTCGTAAAAGTTACGTCTGTGCAATCCTGCACTGCTATCTCCTGAAATAAGAACTTTCCTGTAGAAAGATTTGCTCCAATATCACGTAATTTTATATGAAATTTTACTATAAATTCGCAGCAATTATTATAATAATTTCCTAATTCATATTTAGTATAATTAGCATAAATAATTTTAACTTATTACATAAATTTCATGAATAGCTGTTAATATATAATCTAATTAATCTTCTCTTTTTATCTAATTTTAACTTTGTTCTCATTTCCGTTTGCGTAACAAATTGGAATAACAAATTAATTTAAACATAAAATATAGATATAAGTACAGATATATAAATATAATATTACTTACTAAATCTAAATCAATGAAATCTTACTGATTTGTAGTGCTACATTTATAACTGTAATTATCAATGATTATTTTTTCAGTGATTCTGATTAAGAAGGAGATACATCATTTATTGATCCAAATCAGTGTATCACTGAAAAACAGTGCATATGTATATCACTGATTGACATAGTTATAAGTATAGCATTGAAATCAGGCTATTAGCTGTCTTTTAGTGAATAATACACTGATTCCGATTTAGAGAGCATATTTCTGATTGTTAATTTTTTGTGCACAGTTGAATTGTATTATACACATTTAAAAAACAATTATGCTTTTATTTGAGTATTATTTGGATTAACTTAATTTATAGATTATATTGAAGATTATCAATATTTAATATTTTAACGTGTGTATAATCCAATGTTTGATCTTTTCATAGCTATACCCCTGACCTGGATTTTGGATTACTGCACGACTACGCAGAATAACTACTGCACGTAACTTTTATGCGAGAAGTACAATGGTAACGTTTAAAATGTGTACCTACTTTTAGATCTTTATTTAGATTTAAGAAACGACCTGATAAGTATATTAGAATCTTATCATTAAAAAAATCAAAGATAAATATATTAAAACCTTATCGCATATAAATTGATTATCTTCGCGCTTCCTGAAATATTGTTTGATTTTATTTAATTTTTAGGACGTATATTATATGTTATATAAATGACATATGATATATATTAATTAATTAGCTTAATTATTGATCTTTATTCGTTCATATCATTTGCATTTTGATTCATTATATTAACATTTATATTGTAAACTGCATTATATTTTATGCATACGTAATTTATCTATTATTCAAGCTAGGCATCAAATCAGCTCCCTAGCTGCAGTCATGGCTATTGTGTGTATATGATACTTGCATTATAAATGTTTGTATTCATATTTTAAACCTCTGTAATCAATACATGCAATAAAGTTATTATTATAATTTTATTTAATAAATTAATTTATATTATTATATTTAATAAAAGTATTTACAATTTAGCAAGAAAAAATATAAGGAAAATATTAAAAATGTAACATTAAATTGATAAAGCTGTAGAATGAATGTTAATGTAATAGAACAATGGAAAAAACATATATTTATTTTTGAAACATTTAAATTTTGAAAGAATTTTGAATTTCTGTTGACAGATTTTATTTTCAAGAAAATTGAAATTTTGAAAGAATATATTAAGTAACTCTTAATGCATTCTATAGTATCTTCAAAATTATATTTTTGGTTTCAACATGGATAATTTTTATTACTTTTATAACTAATTTTTATAATTAATATTATCTTTACTGTAATATTTTTTTGTTGTGAAAGAAATTTTATGTTTTACAAGATATATAAACATTCTTTTTAATCTTAGAGAGCATATTTCTGATTGTTAGCAATTTTTTTAGTGGTTCTTGCGAGAGTTTGGTTTATTTTGTTTCTCTCTAAATTTGAATCAGTGAAATCTTACCGATTTACAATGCTATACTTATAACTGTGATCATCAGTGACTATTCCGGTTTTATAAAATTGATTTCTATTGAAATTTATAATTTTTGAATAAAAAATAAAATATAATTTACAAAAATTTATAAATCTATAAACTTGAAAAATGTTTACAAAACAGACAATTCATTGTATGTTATATGGAATGTGTATAATTTTTACAAATTATTTTGTTTCGATGTCGCGCGTGTACATAGATACGCGTAATAAAATCATTGAATAAAGTTATCAACTCGTCATACATATCTATTTTCGCTGTCAATAAAGAGCCCTTAATAACAATAGCTGTCAGTGGGTGGTTGCGATAGAAGCGCGTGGGCGAGAACGAAGTGTGCACGCTTTAATTCGAAAGATCGGAGGAAGCTTTCGTTTTATTGATCGCACACACGTGCTTCATATTCTATTCGTAGCTCGCGGAGGGTTGTAAGTGGGCCATCTGGCCGAGCTGTTCTTATGAAGAAGAAATTGTCTAGGTATAGCAGACGGGTATCTTGTCGAAGAGAGGGTCGGGGACACGCGATCGGAATCGGAATTCCCAACCATCTGGAGATCTCACCTGTCAGAAAGGCAACATCGTCCACATCCTGCTCGCTCATCGCGAACCGATTCGGCGGCGGTCTCCGATGAACGAGTTCTTTTACCTGACCGTCTTTCGAGGCATAGGCGACTTTTATGAGCGGCTCTCTCTGTTCAGCCAGTATTTGCGCGGACGCTTGATCGTCGCCTCGTAACTTCTCCCTTGACCGAACTTTCGCCACTGTATCGCCGTCTTAAGATTGAAGCTTCAACGAGGGAGAATTTCGACTTTGATGGACGGCGCTTGAAATTTGATTCACCGCGAAGCCGGCTCGCGTGTGCCGCCGCGGTCATTCGAGACGTATCAGTTACTGTCGNTACTGTCGGCTCGAGCCACTCTATCATCCGCTACAATTGCAATAATGTGGCCGGATTGGATCGCCTCTGCCTTTTTTTAGGCGTAACTTCGTGTAGGCCACAATCGATAATTTCAATTTTCTATCAATTTCACGCTTGAAATACGAACGCTTGGGTTCCAGCGAGCAACACCAAGAACCAAACACGAGAAGCGACGCGCGACACCAAACAATCGGCGTCGCTCAATCAGCGTGAACGCGCTGACTCGTGCGCAACGCGGACGCACTGAGCACAACCGGGACCAGAATTTTGTGCAACACCACCTCCAGCAGCACGACCGCGATCAACCCTGCCGCGAGGAACCGCGAATACGCGAGGAATCGCGAGCTTATGAAACCCGAGCCGAGTAGCCCGACACCCTCGGTGAGTCTATAGCGCGCGGCATCCCTTGACATTTCATTGGCATTAAAGGCGTGGGATATAGCTACTGCGGAGTTAGGCAGAAATGGCGGCTTTCCAAACCCCCTGGTGGCGGACTGCTTTACGGGGGTGGTTTTGCCGGTCCTCGTCAGTCGGGGGTGGTTGGCATTACAGTGGCGCCATCCCTGATCCATGCTTTGCAACCCCTCCGTTGGTGGCCTATCGTGATATTGGTCTTTGCCGCGGAAGCAGTCAACCGGACAATGTAGGGGATTTATGGTTTTTTACATCGGCTTGCTTGATATTGTAAAGCTGCATTGAGTCGCTGCAGGGATGTCTTTCATATTGTATTTTTTTTCCAATTGTTTTTCCTATTTGTTTATGTATTAATTGATAAAATATTGTTGCTTTTATTTCATGAAATTAATAGGAAGATTTAATTGCTATTTAAGAGGAGAGAGACTTGAGATATCTGTAAACATGGTATAAAAATTTACTTGAAGCAAGATACTATCCCTTTATCATTTTTTCCACTACCTCTTTTCCTTGTTAAAATAAGAGTTTTGAAAAAATTAATAAAACAATTTTATTTTATCGCTTATCAAAGAAAGTTTAAAATTTCACAAGAGCTCTTTTTTAATTTTGTCAAGATTAAAAGAGACGCGTGCGTGTGTGTGTGTAATGTACATAATGAAATTTTGCCAATTTTTTGTGACAATTTCCATTTAAAAGTCTTTAATTTTCAATCACATATCGTGTTAAAACTCTTTGATTTTCAATTATTTTATAACTTAAAAATTAATAATATTACTATTTCGGAAGTTATTTTTTATTTGGATTCTATCATTTAGCTAAAACGTTGATAATTTAAACTAATTTAATGTTCTATATATAAAAAGGATTGGGTAAGCCAATATTCTTTTTTAACTAAATTAAGTTAATGACTTATAAAATTAATTATGTTAAAAATTAAATTTAACACAAGAATTAATCAAGTTACGTTAAGATTAAATTAACTTAAATTAAATAAAAAGTTAATTTTGGAAAGCATTATTTGTATTAAGTTAGAAAATCAATTTTTTAAAAGTTAGATTATTCAAAATAATTCTAATATAGATCATTAAATAAATTTAATACTTCATTTGTAAATTAACTAAAAAATAGGAATGTATTTTTTTCTTTTTTATAAATGTTTTCTTTTTTACATGAATAAATTTTTAACTTAAGAAAAAAATCAATACGTTACAGTTTATGTGTTTTAAAAATAATTGGTTGAAATTAAAAATTAAATTATTTAAAATTAACTAAGTTCAGTTAAAAGTTATTAATTTTTTAACTTTATTATTTAACTTTTATTTTTTTAACTAGTTACTATTCAAGTTTATATATGTAAGTTTAGTTAATTTTTCTTATCTCTTGTGTTAAAATATGATAAATAATATTACGGTAGAATATTTTTTTCAGCACATAAATAGAGAGCAAATGTAGCTATATTCCACACGGGATCTGACCCTTTTGAGATCAGAATCTCTAGCGAATTGCGAATGGATCAGTTTGTTCGAGGGGTACCATATCGATTTTCTTTTCTCCACGCAGCCCCTCTCACAATCAGATTACGTTCATTTACGAAATAACATTCAGCTTCTGTTAACGGAAAAAACTTTTTGGTGAGCTCTGTTGTGATATAATTTTGGCAAAAGTGTAAATTAAGATGTTAAAAAAATGTTGAATGTTTTTAAAGAAGATATATCCGAGTATTATGAGATTTCTATCGGTATAGAATTAATTTAATTTTGAATTAATTTAATATTTGCTAAATTTAATTTTAGATAAAGCTGTAATTATATTTTTGTGAATTAAATTTTGATAAGAAATGTTTCCAAGAGTACATTTCCAAAAATATCTGTGAATAGACAAGGTTTAAGAGCTAATAATGTGCAGACTAAGAGTTAATAATTTCGGTATTGATGAATACAGATATAAAAGGAATGCTTATAAATGGTTGAACTTTTGAACTTATGACCCTTTGTCTTTTGTTCTTGCTGTTACAGTAAGACTGTAAAAAAGATAGGCGTCGTATAACTTAAAATATTCAGATATCTCGTGGTCGCAGTGAATCTCGCGCTGCTACAAAATACATGTCGTATGTGGTCAAACGGATTCCGACGTTGGGCAAAACGCATTGAAACATTCATACGCTTTCCGACTGCAATATGTTCATCGAAGTTTCGTGTCCCAAGAGGATCGCTTAACATTATAAATCGACCTTTTTCCTCGATCAGTTTAATTTCGAATCACGTACAGTTAGTAGCCGGATCAGTTCGGTAATCAGTTAAACACGCAGGCACGATAAATAAGAGACGAAATTGAGATATTAATTAAACTGCTATGAAGATCGTAAATTTTCGAAAGCTTTCCTTCGTCTGAGGCAATACCTATCTTTAGATTTTCTGAAGTTAGATTTGCATCGCGAGCAAGTCACGAAGGGCAACAATTTGCAAATTTTAAGTGTATGCTAATCTATATGGTCACGCGAGAATCAAGGGAGCGCTATCTCAAACATCTACCTAAGCAGTAATCACGTTTAGATGGAGTCTATTTGTAAATTTGAATAACATGAACACATACTCACAAGAGCCATCTGAGCAGGACACAGTCTAAGTAAATACCCCAAATATCGTGCGGATCGTTACGATATAAATGCATAACAAAGACGCGCGCACATTACTTTCTGCTTAAAATTGTTTCTCACAAGAACACTATGCAGCCAATTGATAAAATTTATATTACACTTTATATCTGGCTTTTCATTAAAAATTATTAGAGTTTATTAATTGTAGAACGTTCCGTATTTTTCTTCTTGCGTGATAAAATTCACATACATATATCTAGCATACAGATTATACAGATATATAATACTTTGCAACGTGAAATAAAAATTTAACGAGACATAGCAAAATGTTACACATACCTGAATCGCACGTCTTTCTTGCGGCATGTCTCAACGGTGCCTTTGCATCTATTTCTGCAGGGTCGGTAGATTCGTGTCGCCTAGGCGTCCTAGACAAAGGCTCCAACTGGATATTCTCGCTGCTATCCTTTTCTGAACTTTTCGGCATTTTATTTCCACTTTTCTATGTTTTCTTCTACCCCGGCCGACTTTTTTATTCGGCAAAGTCGGAGTTACGCTTGGAAGAAACTTCCTCCTTTGTTTTAAAAGTGTTTTGTTCATCGAGTGACATGCTTCGAGTTTGCTGTTGATTGGCGTCTTGCTAATTATCGCTACTTTACGTCGTACACTCGAAAAATAAACGTCGAAGCCATAGACCTTCTACCATCTTTAGACATTCCCGTCTACCATCTCACGATGGTATCGATCGCCCTTTTCCTATATTGGATGTAATGTTCATGTCGAAAATTATATCGAGCTACCTTCTTGGTAGTCGTGACTCGGTTAAGTTTCTACGTCAGCATAGTACACCCGTACATGCACGAGTATTTTATGTCGACAGCGTTCGCATTGGTCCCGATATTACGATATGTTGAGTTTTACCGGCATGAACGTTCAGCTTTATTTGATCGCAGTAAAAGGTTTCGTATAAAAATGGTCTACAAACTTGATCTGCGATCGAACCTGCCTTCTTCGAGGTAGAGTGCACGTCGATTAATAAAAAATTAATGATAGTACTTTCTTCTACATGATCTCACGTTGATTCAAAGTAGAAAGATATATTCTAACATCCCTATTGGAAGGATTTCTTTATGAATCGAACATATGTGTCTTTGTATGATGCGAGGCTGAATAATTACAAGTTAAGAAGCTCATGAGATGTACTTTTACAAATTATAAACAGCAATTAATCAGTCTTCTATTTAATATCCCACGTCGTTGATTAAATATGACGATATGTTTTTCTTTGCCAAAACTCGTTAAACGTCTAACCAATTTATCTGCAACATAATTGAGTATTACGTGATTATAATTCCTTTATTCATAAGTGTAATAGGGTGTGTGATTCAAAAGAGATAATTATAGAGGTAGTAAGAGTTATTCTTGTCAAGCGTCACTGTTGGATCAATACTTTCAGAATGAATATCTATTCCTAATAAAAGAGTCAGATGTAATAGGAAAAATATTTACAATAAAACATTTTACAAAATGCTCTTTTGCAACTTTGATGAATTTCGCCTACGTTATTAAATAACACGTTTTTGTATATACCTCGCTTTAATTTTTAGTATATTAGATGATTTGTTCATTTATAGTTATATTTTTCTTTGTATAAATATCGAATTCATTAGAATTTCCATAATCTGTATAAAGTGATATTTATATTGAATCATTACTTGCTTAATATTTAAACGCATAATGGGCAAATAATGCAATTATAGTGTTTATTTGTGCGGATATCCATGCAAATAAAAAATAAGATTATAAGAGTATTTGGAATTGTCAATTGTTATAGTAGATGGACGTACGGCATTGTATCAATGTTCAAGGACTGCATGCGAAGCATAAAAGCAATTATACTCTGACTTATGCTAATCATTATGAACGATGCGTACGCAGTGATAATAGCTTCCATTCGAGTTATTATACGCGCGATCTTCTGAGAGAAATTTCTTACATCTAAAATAATGTATTGTATAACATCATGTAACATTATTAAAAGAAAGAAATTAATTATTATAAGAAAAAATGCATTTAGAGAACATTATGTTTCATGTTGATAATGCTTATTAATTTTCTCGTGTGACTATATATTTTTTAATTAGAAACTTAAATTAAAATAATCATTGCAACATTAAATAAAATTAAATAAATCTTGTTTCTTTTATTATTCGTACAAGATACTTTTCAAAATAAGAAAATTAATTAATACTATCAATTATAAGAATATGTAATTATTATATTTTATAATATTGCTTAAATATTTTTCCTATAATGCATTGAAACTAATGAATGTACATAAATTTTTACTTTTATATTTTATAAGTATAACAATAATTCTATAAATGTAAAGTATATCATGTATTAAAAATTAACAATATTTCGTATTCTTTATCTTTTATAATTAGATTTACATCATTAAATTGTTTATATTTATTGCAAAATTTAACAGACAATTATATCATAGAAATATGAAGAAACAAATTAAAATTGATTCCAATTTTATTGAATGCTGCGTACGCAAATACACACCCCTGCGTGTGTACATGTGTGAAGAGCATACGATATATGAAGGGAGCACTTCGTGACAGAACATTGACCCGACCCGATCATTTGTCGAGAGAATGAAAATGCTAATGAGCCAAATGTTGTTATCCAATGTGAATAAGGGAGCTAGAAGTGCAGGGAATTCGGAGCCTATGATAACGTTTTACTTACTGATCAGTTAGTCTATCTGTGTAATCATATGGCATCGCAGTTTTATGCATGCAATTACGATTAAGTGACATATAGTTCAGACTTGACGATTATAGAGAAAAGAAACACTCTCACCTTTCTTTGAAAGCAATTCAACATCGATCAGCAATATATCTTTCCTGTATTTGTTTCTTGAGAGAATATCCCTCGCCGGTCGTCGTCGATCGCGGCTAATCACGGACGGTCGCTAATCGCGCATTCTTCATGAACGCAGTTTCTCTTTCACTCACGGTTCATAGCCGTTGTCTCCTTTCTCGACAGCGTCCGCACATTTTTGATATCTCGTGGCCATCAACAATGTGCACGCAGACTAATTTGTTAAGCTCGCAATCGCCGCATCGTCGGGACTAAAGTTTCACTACGACAGCTCGTTAAGCCGGCACGTTCATGGTCACCCCCGGAGGGTTGCGTCGCGGCGCTCCGTGCGCGATTTGTCCCTCGTCGCATCAACGAGACACCTGCATCCGACGCGCATTGCCGTAGCCGCCGACGACGATCAGCAGGTAGTACACAGCGGGTCGGGGTTTTCCTCGGCGAGAGGCTGACGATGCAAACGGCCGCACGGTGAGAATGGCACTGAGTTGAAGCGCTTTGAGAATTGAGAGCGTGGCTGAATTTCCGGAGGGAGGCGCGCCGGTCAGGATCAGCCACAGGTTGTGCCCGTCTAGTTCAGTCTAGTTCACTCAGGCCGGGCATCTTGGCTGATCGTCGAGCGGCAAGGGTAGTGGTGGTGGCGTATGCACCCCAAACGGGGGAGAAAGTCGGCGCGAAAGAGGGAGAGAAACGAGAGAAATCGATTTACTCAACATCTAGGACTCTTTGGCCCTTTCACAATTGTGAGCCACGATTTGGCGATCGCTATATTGTGCAATCGCCATCGTAATCGAGTTCGCAAGTCGATTTCATTCTATGTGTGTAAATGAGCGATGCCAACACAGATCATGCGCGTGATTACGTTTCAATTTAAGATATAAATTCATTCGAACTTCCGTAAAGTATTGATAACAGTGATGGAAATCTGCTAATAATTAAGTGGTTCAAATTTATTTTGCTATTCAATAATATATAATAATTTAATAATTACATTATTCAAATTTACTTTTAATAAAATTTGATATTATTGATAATCCCTAGGATTTTTAAAAATGTGTTGCGCAAAATGTCGCAACATGTGTGTTATCTTTAAATAGCTTTTTGCTATCTCATTAAGTCTAGGTAATTCTTTTGCAAAGTTTTTTTTTCGTGATAATTTTTATGATATCTCTGTTGAATATTATTTACTAACTACCAGTATCTTTGAAGTAAAAGAAAAAATCTTCGTAATGAAACAGAAACTTGGCATTTTTCTTTTTATATTTTTCTTTAAATCAGTAACTATATAGTACATAGCTGGTTATGCCGTTTACATTTTAAGGCTCCTATAGAATGGAGGAAAGTTCTCTGATATAAAAATACAATATTTGTGAATTTTATGGATATATTAAACTTTTACGATTTTTTTCACGATAGTTTAATCTTCTTCGCGAAAAAAAAGAGATATGGTGTTGGTTATATACACAGCATGCTATTATTAGATATGCCATAAAGTAAACAATCTTTTGCGCAATCTCTATAAAGCTGAATATGATGTGTGAACAATTTAAAAACTTTAACACACTTAGTACTTGCTCTCTAAATATAACTTATTCTCCTCTAGACAGATCTATTTTTTATTATATAATTATTTATATTCTATATCAATTAGAAACTGTTTTAAAATTTAATAATAAAAAAATACATTTAAGCTAAATTTCATTTCAAATAAGAAGAGATAAACAAAATAGCCAAATATAATGTTTATTATATTAAATAAGTTCTTCTGAAACTAACTTTGAACTTTTTACACGGGAGAGTCGCGATAAGATAGCTTTCGTAAAGATACAGTCTAACCGTCTGTAAAAATGTTTTCACGACGATATCATACGACACGTGCAGTCTTTCACGAAAGCATCTGACGGTGATATCTCAAGACAAGATGCACGGAGTAAGTATTGACGACCTGGGATCTTTGTCACGCTTTTTCGTAGTTGTACTCGTAATTGTTGTAATTATAAAGATCGCGCACTTTGCAGATGTCATTTCATGGCGGCGTTACGGAAACTATTCTGTTTCAAGGCTGGCGTGTAGACAACACGGAGGGAGTAATCGGTTCCGTCATCGGTATCATTCTTCTAACCGTATTGTACGAAGGGCTAAAATCTTATCGGTGAGTAAATATTTATTAAAACGTGGAAGGTGCAAGTAGACAGACATTTGTGCTTTGCAGTGAGTATCTCTTCGCGCGCACGACGTTTCTCAGGAAGAACCAGCAGAAGAAATCGAGAAAGTATGTGTGAAACGATACTTATGATTTCTGTAAAGTGCTTGTAATTTTATCATGCTCTTTATTATTACAGTGCATTGTTATTTTCCGGAGTGCATGTCTTCCAAACACTTCTCCACGTGATCCAAGTGGTGCTCGGCTATTTTCTCATGTTTATTTTTATGACGTACAACTATTGGCTCTGCATCGCTATTGGAATTGGCACAGCTTTCGGATATTGGTTATTCGCATGGGAAAAATCCAATAATGACAATACGGAATGTTGTCTGTAAATACATTTTTAAAATATTGATTTTGAAATGTTGACAATTTTTCAATCGTATATAAAATGCGTTAATTAATTATTTATTCTATCAAAATAATCAATTAATATTAGGTATAATATTAAGTATAATATTATATTAAGTACAATATAATATTATGTATTTAACATTTGTGCATATGTATATCTGTATATTTTTTATAATTAATCAATACAATAATATTTTATTCAGTCAAGAGTCATGACAGCATCTCGTGTTAAATATAAGCATAGTAACGAATTTTGTGTTAGAAAATAATTATTTCTAATGATACAATTTTTATCTCGAAAAGCCACAAAATAATAATTTATTTCTGTACTTCAACTAATACGTTTTATATCCTTAGAATTGTAGATTAGAAATGTTAAGAGCTGAACACAATAAATGAAATAGAGTATAGGGAACACGGAAAATAAGGAGCAATCCAATACGTTAAATAAGTAAAATATATAAAACGTTCCTTATTCAACATATTGAATTTTTCCTTATTCTTTCTTTTTTCCCTATTTCATTTAGTGGGATTCTCATATCTAATCTAATCATTTTCTTAACGCATATTTACTTTTTATTACTGGTGTCGATGTTTCATTTATCAGACAAGCAGATGTAAGTCAATTTGCTGAATATTTTGTCACTCGTCGAGTAGCAGAAGAGAGTTTGACATGATGGCGGACAATCGGAGTAGCACAGCAATTTGTTCTTCGCAATCCAATGGACATCAATTTAAATCTGTTCGTCACATTATTTTCGGATGGGACAGATTCAATTCTATATCGTGGATGCTGATATTACTTCTTTTCTGCATTTGGTGCATAACGTTCTTCTGTACCTATACTCCAAAACCGGTAAAAGGCGATGACCATCATCACTGAAAGAATGTGTCTGAAGATATGAAACATGATTACTACAAAGAATTGGAAACGTAAGTAATTCAATTACATTGCTATTATTTTAATAAAAACGTATTTGCAATAACTAATACTGTGAATGCATAGAATTAGTATTCTTTAATACGTCGATTTATCTAAAGTTCATCTTTTTTTTCAATTACTTTATATTACAAATTAACATGATAAAGTATTCAATAAACATTTTTATTATATACACATGTAATATTTATATGCAACTTATGTAACTTACAAGAATATAACTAATTAATTAATTAATTAATTTTATCTATTAATTTGTTTAGGTAACTCAATAGAAATAACAAGGCA
>QKQZ01055913.1:0-20252 GCA_003595255.1 Solenopsis fugax | reverse complement strand
ATAATTATATATATATATATATATATATATAATTCAAGGTGATTGTAATAATTACTGGAGCACTCTTTGCAGCACCAACAAAGTGATTTTTCTCTGCACATTCGACTTGGACTGCATCCAGGGTAACAATATGTCAACCAGTTCAGCTAACGCATCCGCTGAATCGGATACAATTTCGCTGGACACGGTTCCCAGTTCGTCCACAACTTGCCGCATTATTTCTGGATGTAATTGCAGAGCAATCTAAAACAGAGATGGTAATTAATTATGGACAATAATCAATAAGTATGATACTGTAATCTTAATTACTTCCGAACTGGCACTAATCGTCTTATCCAGTACTGCACTGAGGAAAATCTCTCTTTCCTCATTATTTAACGTTGGCGGTATACGTCTGTAAAAACATAGATTCATAAAATTCATATATTTAACAAATTGTTAAACAAAACATACATTAGAGAGTTTGCTGCTTTTAATATTGCCGGATAGAGTTGCAATGGTCTATATCCAGTCGACGACTGTAAAATTCCCAATAGAGTGGCCAGAGCAGTAGCCTTTGCGCGCAGACCCTTAGATTCGGGCAAATTGGTGGGATGAACAGCATTAGCCACCTACAAATCAACAAGTGAAGAACATTTTACCTCAAGTATATAGAGTTAAGTATAGATTTTCAATTAAAAATTTATTTAATTGTTTATTATGATTGAGCTACGTGATGTGTGACTCATTATGAAAGCGATCGACTAATAGCGAGTTCCAAGTTCGAAAAAGATTGAATTCTTACTTGTTCCAAGACTAACAATCCTGCTTCCTTCGTAGATGGCTCTTTACATTCGTGCAACTGTTTAATAGTCCATGGTAACACGTGCTTTTCGAACACAGGGAAAAGTTCCTGCGGATCCCCCTTCTGAGCAATCTCGGCGTAGGACTGTAGTAAACCTGATTTTGCGGCCTCGGCGGTAGCGGCGGCCTTCGTGTCCTTCACGAAACCCAGCAACCTTACGGGGGCCTTCCTGCTATCCTCGACAGTGCAAAATTCCTCCATCAATTTCAGCACGATGCTCAGATGCCGTTTCGCGCAGATGCCAACTGCTCGTGCGAATTCCTTGGTGGTGCCGTGAGAACGCGCGAGTTCGACGAGCAGGGTGATGTGAGCATTGTTGCTGCACATAGCTGCTAATAACGGCGCTACACCCGGCGTGCTTGCCTTCAAAGCGAGCTCGTCAGCGAGCTTTGCGCCCCATGACTCTCCTTCCAGTTTCACACTCTCTTCTAACCATTCTACTACCTTTCTTTCCCAGATTAAATCCCTGGAGAGTAAAAAGGAAATTAGCGCTAGCTCTTAACAATATATAAATCAAATTGATCTATAGATATTAAAGAAGATTATTACTGCTGCATGGCGTGTGATCTTTCAAGAATTTCTTCAAGTTCATCTTGCAAACATCCTCGTAAAAGTTCCTGCAGCTTCTCGTCCCAATAAGGTTTCACTTGATGTCCTACTAAGGGTGCTGCTGATTTTAAAAAGGACACCACAGCGTATCGATTAGCCGGATTGCTCAACAATTCCAGGCATCTACCTAAGACTTTCGTACCAGGAAAATCCCTCTCATTTCTTGAAGAGTTTTCATCACGTATTATTTTTATCGCTAATGGGGATAATGAACGCAGCACGGATGTAACCTGCGAACAGAGAAGAACAATAATCAGATATAGACATCAAATTTAATACATGATAAATATATCCTAATAAATATATTAGGATAATATCCTAAACTAATAGAATTGTTACTTACAGATGCTACGCAAGTCGGGTCCAGCAATGCGCTTATCAAACACGGCCACAGCCAAGATTCGACACCGTCAACAGTCGTTGCGAGCAGATATAAAGCTTCGGAACATGCCTCCGTATCGTCACTCTTTGTTTCACAGTGTGACACCTATTTTAGCAAGACAAAATTAATTTCTCAGACGCTTATCCCGGAAAATAGGAAAATCTAAATTTGATCTCTAGCTGAGGTATTATTTTTTGCAACAATTTATTTACATTGAGGGGAACAGGTTTTCATTAGCATTATTGCTATAATAGAAGATTGTTAGCATCATTCTCGTTAAATTGATTATCAATTTAATATTGTGATACTATTCTCATTCAACTTTGAATTGTATTTCAAGATCAAAAATGTATTTGGCGCGCAGTTTGATGAAAATGTACATAAAATCGCAAGAAATATCATCACTCAAATTCATCTATAATAAGGCTCTTCATAGTTAATTTCTCAATTATTGTATTTTTTCTCTAATTTTATTTCGCGCACGTTTACGTACCATATAACGAACAAATCTAGCCCTCTGCGATGGTAAAAGGGGAAACGTTGGTCGTGCCGCGAGTGCCACTATAGCACCAACCATCTGGAGCGCACCATTCTCTCCAAGAGACTCCTGAAGGCTAAGTGCGATTCTCTGCAGGGATCCGTCATCCTAATAAAATAGCATTTTTGAAAACTGTTACGCTTGTTAACGAAACCATGTATTTGATACCTCTGGTGGAAGAGTGTTTATGAGATGCCTGAGGACTACCAAAGCGCGAGCGCGTTGATTAGCAATTGGTGATTTCAGCTGCTGCAAGATTCTGCAAGAAAGCGAAAAATAAGAATTAAAACTCACAATCTCGTTTTAATTTAATTCAGTATGAAAACGTCAGTTACCTATCAAGACCTTCTTCGGGGTACAAGACAACCAATGACCTGGAGCACTGCAGCACTTCGTAATGTGTAAGAACCGCATCCCGAGCTGCTTCGAAGGGATAAATAGTGACGAAATCGGACAGAGTTTGATGGATATTCTCCATGAATGGGCGGATTGCCTCTTTGTTATTTTCAGTCTCAACAGAACTTAAAATCACAGCTAAAACTCTGATAATAATATTAGTTAAATAAAAAAAAAAACTTTTTTATTAGACTTAATAAAGCATTCAAAGAAGATATCTTCATTTTTATATAGATTTTGTAGCATTTCTTAAATTTGTGTAGAATTTTTTGTAAAATTTTTTTCTACCAGGGATGATACAACATACAGAGTACAAATAATTAACTTGTTGTAGATTATGAAACTCACCTTACAGCAGCTAAACGTATATTGTGCTTTCTACAAAGACTTAAGCATAAGGGTATCAATTTTACAATTCTTTCGCTATCCTCCTGCATGGGCAGCAAAGGTACCATAGGAACAAGGGTCGTTAAAATAGCTTCCGTCGATGTGGAATCGCGTGACGTCTTCAACCAATTGTACGTCAGAAAATCGAAGACGGAACAAATTTCATCAACAAATGTCTGTTTATTAATTCCAAGAGACGAATCTTCTCCGTTCATTATATAATCGTTTATAGCTTCGCTAAACTTCGAAATCACTAAAAATGAAGAGAAAATCAGTTTATACAAAGTTTCTTTAATCTTATTGGGAATATTATACGAGATGTATGTACTTACTGAAGCAAATCGCCTGTTTGAGAACTTCCTCACGTATCTGATTCAACATCGGTAACATGATAGTCAATGTTATTTTGACAAAAGACAGCATTCCATATGGATTTGCCGTTGCGAGTTTTCCTATCGTGAAAACTATCGCTGGATTAGGAATTACCCCGGGTTCCAATCTACAAATATACATGATGATTTATTATAGCAGATCTAGATCCCAATATTACATCTCATTTTTATAATGTGTTTGTTGTAAATAAGTTAATTTATAGCTGTAAAAAATATTATAAAGTGCATACTTAGTTAAAAGTTCACCCGTAGCTTGCATGCAATGTATCTTGCAGAGCTCAATCAACAACTCGGCTGCCTCATTCTCAGTCTCTCCTATTAACTCGTTCACCGCTATCTCGGCGAGAGACGTCACCAGATCCACGCTTAAACTCTTAGATGAACGTCTGCATATACCTGTTATTATGTTCAACAGGGATCCCATATGCTTTGTGGATATCTTTGAACAGCAACAATCACATAACAATTACAATGCTTGGATACACAGCAACAATCTCCAATCTAAATTGCATAAAAATATCAACCTTTTTGTGCATCTCCCAGAAATATACAGCAGAATGAATGACAATTTCTGGATTTTTCTTGCTTATCCTTTCAATCGACTCAATCACGGATTGCTTTACATCCTGATTCTTATCATCCAAGGTATCTAATAAAGCTCCGACCACAGCTGAAAATGGATACATAACATTTTGATGATTTATAGCAAACATTTATTAAATATTATTTCAATGGCAAAGTACTTTTGACTTAGGTGAGTTTTTTAATTCATCCATCGATCAATCGCATTATGTTCAAATGCAATTTTTACAGAGCAAAGTTGTATCTGCGCATAATTGCGATTGCTCAATCAATGAAGTAAAAAAAACACTCCTCTTCATTAGCTCCCCCTAATCGCTTGTAATGTTTCAAGACTACCTGGTAACTCGGAATTATAATTCTCTTCCAGTTCCTCCTTCATGTTTTTGACAAACCGCAAGCGACAAGTCCCGGTGAAAAGTATTATAGATCCTGAGATCTTATATTTTTATTGACATTAGATCACGAAGGACCACTTGTCACACATCGTCCCACGCGAAATCGTTTAAGGTATTTTATATGTGATGTATCCTCGACGAGACTAGTGGTTCCCTGAACGAGTTGCGGTCTCGGTTGAATTAATAGTCCGAGGGATCAAGCGAGTCCAGCACTAGCAGATCAATGAACACCATGAATAGTACGAGCCACGCGATCATAATCACCACGAACATGACCAGCACGTGAATTCGCAGGAAATTTTCGGAGTAGATGTTTATATATACGAGGTAGGTTTGGAGCACTTATCAGCAAAATCACTAGATTGACATCTAGTGACTTTATCTTACCAAGACTGCGTAGCGCCACTTTTCAACAAGTGCAAATGTAAGAAAATAAAGCTCTTTTTCAATCTGACAGTAGACAACAAATAAATCGACAATTAATTTATGTTATAAAATAAAATCATTAACTTTTATTTCTTAACATATGGAAAGAAAGATTCAAGATGACAAATTATATGTCCAGAACTTTGCTGCAAATAGTTAACTAGACTTGATCACTAATTAAATTCAGGAATAAGCAAAAAGGCAAAATATTGAAACGCAACGGCAGATACTGTACATCATTTATCAATTAACAATTCTTTAACAAGAGTGTTTAAAATACAACATATACAGCTTTGTATAATACAGATAAAATTGAAAGTATTCCTGCAATGATTGTAGTCAGTGTACGAAGAGCGAGAACTGCCGGGGCATTCATAGACAGTTCCCTTCTGGATCTTACGTCTTCATGACGAGCTTAAACGGGGACTGGCGGCATGAGGGTCATCCCGTTGCACTCGGCGGCGATTTTAACGCCGAGGGCGAAGAAAGCGATGTTTTTCACCACTGACCTGCGAAGAACGAAGCAGACAAGGTATTTATATGCATGTTGCAGATACAATAGATAGATATACATTAAGATTATAGGAGCTTATATCAGACTGTGCATCAGAGATTGAGGATTGACAATTGAAAATTAGAATTCTATCAATTAAAGAATTTTGATTTAATTACTTGTTAATCTAAAGCTTGAGGAGTTTGGATAGGACTTTCTCTATTTTATAGTTTCATAAGGATTTATAGCAACAAAGAACGACTTCATGTTATTTATTTTCTTTATCCATTTTGTAAATTAAAAAATAATCAAAACTGAGCATATAAAATCAAATTTAGCTTTAACACTAAAAATCCTTATTGTTAGAGGATTAATTTTTTAATGAATTTCTGTATATGGTTGGTTGAATTCTAATATCCAATTCGTAATCCTCAATCTCCAATGCACAATCCAATACACATTTTGCATAAACAATTTTCTGCAAAGGCAATTGTAACTTGAAACAATTGTAACTCCGGATAATCACAACATAGATCAAAAGCATCGATTTCAGCTAAAAAAAAAGAATTCACGCTAGCAATGGCGATTTAACTGTTAAAGAATTAACAATAATTTGTAGATAATTCGTTCGAAAAATAAAAAAATTGGAGCAAAGTGATCTGGTGAACGAGTCGAGGTTATGTTCGCCGGCTACTCCACGTTTTCTCGATTGAACAACATTAGCTCCTTGTAAACATACCATTTAAATTGATCATAGTAGATGTCCTTGACGATCTTTCCGATTTTTTCCATCGTTTGTCTTTTGTCACGCTAGAACTTCACAGCGTTCGATCTGAACCCCTCGAAAATAGCTCCTCGTTCAGAACGACAGTTCGGAAGTTCTGCCAGTTTCCGTCTTTACCACCTCGTCGATGTGTCTCTTCGCCACTTCTCTTCTCGCCTCCTTCTTTCGCTAAAGACCGGACGTATATTCGCGTCCCATTTCTATCGCAGCAAGTGCAGATAAGGGGAGCCGCAGGTGCTGAAGCTCGCACCGGCGCGCTGATCAATAAACAGCGCCCTTTAAAAGCACAACTACATTTGGCTACATTTGCAGGAACAATACGTTCGCCCCAATTCACCCAACGGTGTACCGATCTTGTCCGATGATTACGAAATAATTAATCGACAGGTCAGTTTAAGAGAATAATATTTTGTAATGACGCTACGCCTCTTCCGACAAAATCATCCTTAAGCGTTAAAACGACTGCAAAAAGCGTAACGTGGAATGTATCTCACAAATTAGTCATCAGCTGTGTTGATTAACTATGGCCGAATTTCTTTGTAAGGATAATTGAGGTCGCTTGGCTAGGATGGGTGCGGGAAAGAGTCAATTTACAGAAGAAGAGCTGCAGGACTATCAAGTAAGACTACTTTCCTTTTGCTGTATGTGAACATTTTTTTCAGAATTTTTATAGACATTTTTAGAATTTTTTTCAGAATTTCTATATAATTTTCTAACTTCTCTTAAAAAATTTCTCAGATTTTATGTAAATTAGAACACTTTTCAGAAATATAGTAAGTCTATATTTTTTTTCTATAAATCTTTTCATATATATAAAATATCTTAAGTTAGATTGCTAAGATTTCTCATTCTATAATTTCTAATAAAATGTTATAAAATCTGAAAATATTTTGGAATTTACATATATAAAAATTCTGAAAAAATTTTCACCAGAGAAACTATCATTCTTCAGCTTTGACATTTGCATTTAATCTTAAAGATTTTTTTTAACCTGACTGCGTTTTACTTTTCTGTAGGATTTAACATACTTCACAAAAAAGGAAGTCCTATAGTGAGTACTGTCGACGAGATTGATATTTTTGTTTACTGAGTATACATCTTTTATTATAATTTATTATATTATTATATGCAGAATGATATTTGTTCTTCTCTTAATAGCGCGCATCAGAAATTCAAGGCACTCGCTCCAGAGAAAGTTGGACACAATAAAAACGCGAAACTGCCAATGTCCAAGATTTTACAGTATCCCGAATTGAGAGTGAATCCCTTTGGCGACAGGATCTGCAAGGTCTTTAGCTCCAGTCAGGATGGTGATTGCACCTTCGAAGATTTCTTAGATATGATGTCCGTATTCAGCGACGCCGCTCCAAAGGCTGTGAAGGCCGAACACGCATTTAGAATATTCGGTAAGCAGTCAATTAACCACGATGCTAAAATTTGTAACAATTCTTTGAGTCAGTAACAAAATCGTATTTACGAAGATTTCGACGGTGACGACATGCTCGGTGTGGGAGACTTGCGGCAAGTGGTCGACAGACTAACAGCACCCCAGAGATTGAACGACAGCGACATGCAGCAGCTTCTTCAGTATATTCTCGACGAAGCCGATCTGGATGACGACGGTGCGCTCAGCTTTGCCGAATTTGAGCACATTATAGAAAAGAGCAGCGATTTTTCTAAGTGAGAAACACTTCATAAGATCATTATTATAAAATCATAATTCTACTCGATTCGTCAATAATACTAAAATCTTTTTACAGGAGTTTTCGCATTCGTTTATAAAAGTATTATTAACGATGAATTCGCCAATGAAAGACTGAACATTAGCGTCGACATTTAATTATAATTGCAGATACGGGCCTATTAGAAAAGAAAAAAAAATCAACGTTTATACACACAGAATGTATCAAGGTTCTATAATTTGGCCTAAGTCAGGTAATCTTTTTTTATTTTATTTTTATCTTATTTATTTAAGATTATAATAGAAGAAACGAATATAATCATGAATATAGATCTCTTAATTAAAAAAATATATATGCCAAATATACAATAGTATTATAAATACGTATACATGACGCTTTAATATAATGAAGAGAAATCAAGTCTCTTCTTTTGACCAGTAAGCATTTTTAAAAGATATACCTTTTATGTAATAAAGTTGAATGAAAGTACGACAGAGTTTAAAAAGTGAATTCAACGTATGTTTATCAACTTGTGTCTATTGCTCCAGTCGGAAGACAGAAAATTTTCATTTTCAGTATGAATTTTTGGAGCTGTATTTAATGAGCATTTAAAAAATATACATTATATCTATATTGAAATATATTATTTAAAAACTTAGTTGCAATATATTGTCTACAATATATTTAAAAATTTATAATGTCTCTTATTCTGTATTATATATAATACAATGATGCTAAAGTTACTTAGTTTTGCTTATTTTACTTTATTACAAAAATCACCAATCCACTCTGTTACAATATCCTGTGTATTGTAACGATATCCCATACAACATATAAAAATGATAATTCACCACAACATTCATAGAATTCACAATCTCTTATTATTTAAGACTGTAGATACCCACTGAAAATGAAAAGGATAAATAATTATTTATCTAATGTAAACAGAGATGGGAATCATCTTATAAATATATCTTACGGAAGTTTCATCTTCATGAATATCCAGCATGCGGTAAACGACACGAGTATGCTGAGGAATCCGACGCATATCAAGAGAACTCTGTTAAGCTTTGGTGTCGATGGACCGTGCGTCTGATCCAGAATGATGAAGCCCAAGCCTCCCATCGTGAACAAGAAACTGGAGGCCAAACCCTCCATGATGTACTGTCCGTTTACACGATAGGGCATGAACGCTACCTACAAGGATTGCACTAGTTTACATTAAAGAAGCGAATCGCCTAAAGATGAGGATTCCCATAACAAAAGCCTTACAGGTCTTGTATGACCATGTTCGTCCGTCGTAGACCCTACACTGGGTGGTTCAACAATTACGTCGTATATAATTCCTGTAAAATATATTTATATAAAATAGTAACAAACCAAATACTACCAGAAAAATTTTTATAAAATATTATGTCATTATAAACGATATGAGGGTGAATCAATAATTTGCACTCTATTTCTAAAATTTATTACAATTACAATAGAAAACTTACTATCACTTTTTCCATATAGTTCTCTTATTTTTCAATGCACTTATTGTTAGTCCAGTGCTTTGCATAAGATTAATTTATATTCTTAGAAAATAGTTTTCAACAAATAATGTGTTATATAGTAAATTCTTTATTATAATTATAATAGTATTGAACATTTATGCATAAAAATTTACATGTATGCAATGTAAATATGTTTTATGTGCCATCCATGTAACATAATATACAATACATAATATACAATACAAATCAATACAATAATCAATGGATAGAAGATTCAGATTTCATCAGAAATAATACCAATTATTCATTTTTTATTTTTAATATTTTTTTGTTTTATCAATATTAAAATCAGGTATATTAACAATCTTGTAACTTAATTTTTTTGTATTATATTATTTAATTTAAAATTTATTGCCTGTATTGCTGATACGAAAAAGTTTGTGTAAACATACCATAAACAATAAATAATATACAGCTTGAAATTTATGACACAAATTCTGAGTTATATTAAGTTTTAGAAATGGAGTGCGGATAATTATTGACTCCTAATGAAAATTTTTCTCACAATTTTTATACAAATTGAAACATTTTTCAGAAATACTTAGAAATATTCAGAAAGTTTACATCTTTTCTTAGAATTTTTCATATTAATTCATGTTAATTCTAAAATATTCTGAGATTTTTCTTTCCATAATTTCTAAAAGATACTTTTAATTTTTTTTTAGATTTTATAACATTTCATCGTTATAGAACAAAGAATCTTAGAATATTTTATAATTACTATACACATATATAAAATTCTGAGAGAAGATGTAGATTTTCTGAGTATTTCTGAAGTGTTCTAATTCATATAAAAAATCTGAGAAAATTATAAAATTATACAGAAATTCTGGAAAATTTTGAAAAATTCTGAGAAAAATTTTCACCAAGACCTCTTATCTGTATAGTGATAATAATGAGTGAGTCAAGGGATATTTGAACACAGGCTAACCTCCTGTCACCAAGAAGTACGATAGCAGGATGAAGGAGAAGACTACCATAGCGCTAGGCTTGACAAACCAGGACGGTCTCTTCAGTTTCAAGTTAGGCACTTCCAGGATTAAAAACGGTAACCTGTAAACGCACTCCATCCCACCGCGGCCGAGTCTATGCTACACGATGGAAAAATAAAGGATCTCTTTCTCGCCCGGGAACATCCACCTGACAGCTGTTGACTGCCCAGCAGCTCCAAACAGCTCCGAACTCCGAACAACTCCAAATCTCAAAGCTCAAAGCAGCTTTGCCGGTCGCCCCACCACGTGCCAACGCGACACCCCCAANAAACACACAACCGACACGGGCACGGTGCACGAATTTATCTAGACGCGTGGCGCGATTCCATCCGGAACTCTCGGAAGCGTGGAAGCGACTGCCGCCAACGGGCGCTCCTCGATGCCGAGCGACCGATTCTCGAGTGCCCTTGCCGCCGAAGGCTCGTCGTCGAAGACGATATCCAAAAGGGAGGAAAAAGTGCACAAACAAGCGCGACAGCGCGCCACGTAAAGTCCCGTCGCGCTCGGTGACGTTTTCGTTGTATTGTTAATGAGATGGCAATTAGTTCCCGCGAATTAACCTCGCGACGTATCGAGTGACAAACAGATTTCTCAACGAAGTTGAGCAGCGATTTAATAACCTGCTCGCTTGATTTGGTTCCTCGATTCCTACTGTGCGTATCATCGTACGCCCACAGATAATAATACATATTTTATACAAAGCGAATAATCAAGCGGATTGTTGCAGGGCGAATGAACACTTACATTTGGATGTATAATGGACCTTGCCATGCAACGTTAGTTGTTAATATACACTTGCATGGTGTACGTATCGTACTGGATAACAATAATTGAGATAAGACCGTGATATGTCTAAATTAAAATCAATTAAAATTAAAAGAAGGTTATAGGATCTTAGTACTCAATATTTCTTATGTGATTTTATATACATTTTCTGATTCTTCGAACTGTGTGCTGTTACTTGAAACACAGTTCTTAAATTGAACTAGAATAGTAATAGACCGAAGTAATGGCACACAGTTTGAAGAACTAGAAAATGTATATAAAATTACCTAAAAAATATTATTGAGCTAAGATCTTGCTATCATTCATTGGCTTTTTTTGATTTTCAATGGATAATATTCATTTCATACAGTCTAAATAGTTGTGTTGTTGTATTGTTACAGAGAGTGTAAAAGTTTGATTCACGTTGTGAATGTATGATGAACTTAGCCTGACATCGACAGAGTGATTTTATGTTACAAGACCAGCATTGGATGGACGTTGTATCACAGAAAATGAGTGAGAGCATCCCGACGAATGATGTACCTGAGAGCAACGGTGCGATGGAACAGACTGCTTACAATGGGGAAACGGAGGAACACACCAGTAAGTTGATTTATTTAGGATAATTCTGACTAAATTTTGATTAACTTAATCAGTGATTAATTTAACTGGTAGAACTGGTAGAATTTACACAATTTTTAATTATATAATTATTTATTATCCTTAATTTGATTTTTCTTAATAAATAAAAGAATCTATGTAATTTATCTAATTCCTTTTTTTTCATTAGCCAAGTCTCCAGTGAGTACAGAGGAGAAGGTCCCGGATTCAGTGTGCGACAATGGTGTAAAGAGGAGTGCTACTGCCACTGGCAACACGCCAAATAGAACGAAGAAACGCAAGAAAGCTCCCAGAGATTCTACTGCGCCGAGACAGCCTCTGAGTGGTTACTTCCTGTATGATTGAATGTACAAGTATTTTAACATACATAGAATATTCCATTTGTAACAAAGTGTAATATGCATATGCAGGTTCTTAAATGACCGAAGAGAGAAGGTCCGAAATCAGAATCCAAGCTTAACGTTCACAGAGATTACAAAGCTTTTAGCTGCAGAATGGAGTAAATTGCCAATCGATCAGAAACAGGTTTGTTTTTTTTACAATATCCTTTGTTGTCTCTCTCTGCGACATTAATGGAGTGGTAAATATTTTTTCAGCATTATTTAGATGCAGCTGAACAAGACAAAGAGCGCTATAATCGCGAGTTTAGTGATTATAAGCAAACAGAGGCGTACCGACTGTTTAATGAAAAACAATTAGAAAGACAAAATGAAAATAAGAAAGAGAGAAACGGCACGGATGTAAATGCTGAGCAGAATGTACGATAATATTGTTATACTCCAGTTTGTGCGGCTAATCTATTGTAACGTTAATGGAAATTCTTTATTTAGGATGTTCAGCAGGATAAGGACAATGACTTCACAGGCTTCGATATCCCTATTTTTACAGAAGAATTCCTGGATCATAACAAAGGTAAAGAAGTTATAATAATTATGAGTAATCAGTAAAAAATATATTACATTTAATAATACAGACAAATTTTAAAATAATGAAAATATTTGTGTAGCTTGTGAGGCTGAATTGAGACAACTGCGAAAAGCTACGTCCGACTACGAAGCTCAGAATGCAGTTCTCCAGCGACACGTGGACAGTCTACACGCAGCCGTGAATCGTTTGGAGTCCGAAACTAATCAACAACGAACGACCAACCAAGCTCTGCAGCGTCATTTGGATTCTCTTCGTTCTCAATTGGCAGGCTGCTTCGCCACCATATCGCTTCCAGGTGAGTCTCCCTGCAGAAAATTCTCTCGCCGATATTTTGTATTAATTTTCGAGGTTTTAGTTATTACAAATATGATTTGATTTTTGCAGGCACGCACGATGGTGCTACGTTACAAAATATCGACAGTTATTTCGAGAGATTGGAGTCTCTGTTGAGCGGCAATGCCGAACAAAGTCTACGTAATGCCGTACGTAGTGCCGTGTCTCGTCTTGAGTTAATTGGATGACGATCGCCTCCGGGCAATACAACCAGTGCGTCGGTCAAACATCATCGTTCGAGGCATTCACATCGAAAGTAATTGAGAAAATTTAGGTATTATTTTTAGCGGTTTGTAAATTCCACCTTCTTATACCTCACAGGTAGGACCGACAATTGCCAGTTATTTAAAGTGAATTTACGTGTGTCGCGACTAATTAATATTTGTATCTTTATAGTATACGTGACAATAATTTACACTTTATTTCATATATTTATTTTGATCGAAATTTTGTTTAAAATATAATCTAGGTAATATGAATTTGAACTAACTTGTGTATTTATGTACATTGAAATAGACCATCAAATTATTGTTAATTAATACTCGATGATTAATTTAAAAATCTAGAAAATCTAAATTTGTCATTAGAATATTTAACATTTATTAATTATTATTAATAAATTTTTGTGATTCTATCATGAATTATTGTCCATATTTAGCATATGTTTTTTCAGTTGATTCGACAAAAATCTGAAATTATAATAATTTTTAATCTACATCATGCACGACAAAAGTATAGGAATTATTATTTCTTATTAATTTAGAGACTTACGATTATTCTTACCTCAAGGATGCTGCATTGGGTCGGCGATATTGTTCGGCGGAAAGTACGATAATTTCAATTTGTGGAAACAGACTAATTACGATACTTTTCTTAATCGACAAGATAGATCGTATGAACTCAAATGTAAATTGTGTATTTGTCATCAAATATTTTTGCACTGCGGCAGAAATAGCAGCTTGAAATTTTTCTCTGGAAATCCGAGAATTGATTATAAATTATTTATGTATATACATATATATTTTTAAACTTTAGATATATCTCAATATTTGTTCACCTGATAAATTTATCTTCCTCGTAGTAAGGACTTTTAATTACGTCACTGATAAAGTCAATTGTATGCAGCTTGAGTGGATGGTGGTCATGAACTCTAATGTAGCATCCAAAGATGCTCGGAGAACAAATTTGGATAATGTGTTCCGTAATATATTTGGGATATTTTCTTCCTTCTTTAAGTAATGTTTTTATAAGCCAAGTTATCTGTGTGAATGTGTAATAAATATACTTGCAATCACAACTGTGACATTGAATGAATAATATTATGACTGCATACCAAGTTGGAGTGTTTGTGCATAACATTGTCCGATGATATGTTATAAAAGTTCGACATCAACGTTTCGAAAATCATACGCAGAAACTCGCTTCTTGCTTCCTTGAAGCATTTCAACAACGTGTCGGAGATCTTAAAACTGTAACCGCTGTTGATTTCAGTTATCAGAATCGGCAAGTACTGATCGAGGATATCTCTGATCATCGCTTGCAATAGTATGTCGCTTTTAACGTTCAATTTCTCCAAGCCAAGTATCACCATTGAAAATATCCTTTTTCCCAATTGTTTTATATACGACTGCGTAGAGTTCTCTGGCACCAATATAATTTTGTTGATGAGCGTTCTTAACATATCATTTGGTTGATTCTGTATAAACAAGAGTTTTTTTAGAATGTAAGAATTTCAGTAATAGATTAAATTATACATACTTTGGTATATAGCGTCGGAGAAATGCAGAGAATTAATGTACCCAGACATCTATAAATCCAGAATGCCAGATCCGAATCTTTTGTCTCCTCCGTTATAGGTATCATGGCCCACTTCTCTAAATTTTTGAAATACATCTTGCACTTCGTGTTATACTGAAGTTTCTCTTGGTCGGACTGTGAAATTTTTTATGTTAATTTTTTCCTCGATCGTGAAACAGGATCGAAAGTATGAGCACGCGCTGGATTCATTAAGATAATACCTTTAAAGTATTCTGCTTTTTCATAAACGATATTATAAATGTTAAAATGGGTTCGTTACTGTTTTGAAATTCGTGTATATCATAATCCGACACGAATATCTCTTTGATCTCATTGAGACTGATAATGTAGTTTTGCAAACTTCTTATGTCTTTCCTGTTTACATAACTGACAATGGAACATTTTATCCAAGCCTAAAACATGTATTTTATGAACTCTCTGCTGATCATTTCGTAACGTGTAATAATATAACAAATTAGTGCACAAACTTGGATCAGAATAGTGTCGAAATTTGGAATTTCCTGCTTCAAGTTATGGATAGTTTGCTCATTCTCAAGAATTGACGTTAAATAATACTGGGTAATTCTGAAGACAAGATAGTTTATTATAGATTATTATTATATTAATAATTATTATTTGTTATGAAAAAATGAAATGAAAACATGACATATTGTGTTATTATTATTTGTTATAATTATTATTATTATATAATTATTTTTGTTATTTTTCAATAGATACTGATCTTTGGATATAATATTCTTACCTTATATCTTTTACAAATATTGATGCTGCAAAGTGCTGAAATAAAGATACAGCCGAGTGTTTATACTTCTTAGCGGTAGTTGGTTCTCTAACTGCTTCTAAAGTAAATATGACAGCCAGTTTAGAAATAATTTTATAATTATCACCAATGAGCACGGGATCGAAGACGAGTTGGCGAACTCTGGATGCAACAACACACCACAGTGCATCCAACATTTTCCTGATACCATCTGTAAGCAAATTTTAGCAAGTGTTCTTTAATAAGTGCAATTTCGTCATACAAACTTGAAAATGTAACTGAAAGAAAAATTACAATATTAATGTATCTGAAATAAAAACCGAAGACATACCGACCTGAATTGTTACAAGAAATTTGCAGAGCGATACATTTTTCGAAAACATTCGCGAGCATCTCCAATAGAGATCCAATTCTGTTTTTCGGGCACTCCAAAAGATAACGATCGATCCAACCACCGATGAAATTGAACTCTCCCAGGTCCATTTTCTCGTTACCAGACAAAATCGTATTTAGTACATCGACGAAATTGGTCATCATAGAACGAGACGTTTCGTCTTTACGGCAACTTATCAAATTGATCTGTAAAACAAAAAATCAGGATATACAAAAAATATATAAAAAATATTTATATGTTTAACATTAGTATAATTTACATAAGAAATAGATCATACTGTTTCAGTAAAATGTCCAGCTATGGAACCAAGAGATAATCTTCTTTCATTGAACAGCAAGAGGCACGCTAATTTTCCTTTCCAGATTAAATTGCATTTTTTATTATATTCGTTATTCAATTCATTCACAGATGGCAGAAGATCTAACATCGTTGTACACTGCAGAAACATATATTAGTATAAATGTTAATGTGTGAAACTGTAATTTAACAATTGTACGTTTTAACTCACTACATTCGTATCTGCGGTAATAGCTAAAGTAATAAATAAAGATATGAAGTTGTAGAGCCCGCTCTCAGAAAATTCTGCGACTTTGTTCTTTGAAAATTTCGTATATACACGTCCCTTAATTTGATTCCAATACTTCGGATCCGACGTACCGTATTTTTTCAAAAAAGTACCTGAAAGATTGATCTATATGATACTCGGATTGACAGAAAACTTTGATCTAATTCACCTATCAAGTGCAAAAGCATGCCATAGCTGGATTCCTTGAAATGTTCAAACTTGCCACAAATTCTGTCATTAATTTGCTTCAGAATATCAGTAGCTGTCTTTCTATAAAAAGATATTTGGACTTTATTATTTGGGCGTGCAACTATATGTATATAAAATAATAAATTTAAGTTATTTAAATATACTTTTCAAGGGAGAGGGCCCAAGGCCCAGAAGTTTGTAATAGAAACGGTTGATCTAATCTTTTGTGGAAACAGTCCCAAAGGAAAGATATAATTGGCACTCGCGGTTGCCACCAATTAATGACAAGATCATGTAACAAAGGTATTATGATCTTGAGCTCAACATCAAGCTCATCCCTTTCACCGTCTTTTCCACCTTTACACACGTACGCTTTTAGAATCTTTTCAACTTGTTCGCAATTTGATTTAATCTGTAAATGAACATACATCTATTACATAAACTGTGATTCAATTTCAAATTTTTTATTTCTATTTTGTGTCATGTATTACCCTTAGAGAATTAGATTGCAGGTAAACCCCGTCGTTACTGTATCCGTATAACAGAGACAGATGGTATATTATCCAGATGCAAAACAATTCGGGATTCTTAAAATCCGGCAGAGAGGAATCCACACTTCTGTGCCAGAATATCACCTGGGATTGATCTTTATTTAATATTCTATCGATACAACTATTTACAAGATCCCAAAATGTCTGAAAATTTTTGATTACATTAACAATATACATCAAAATTTTGATTACGATAAGAATATAATGCAAAATTTTTATTATCAAATATACCTTAGTTTTTTTTCTTTCTCCTAAACTGTCAACAAATATTTGAAGCATAAGCCATAATTCTCGCGTACACGTGCAGCAGTATGGCGTTTTCTGCGCGAGGTCCACAGTCCAGCTTAAAGCTAACTGAACATAAAAATAAAAAGAAATATAAAATAACACGTTCATCTATTATTACAGGAACAAGTCAAATTCTTCAACTGTATTACCCTTTCAAATATTTTCAAAGCAGAATATAGGAGATCATTGATGATCATTTCGGCAGTGTTTTCAAATTCCTCTAATTGTGTGTGATATTGATACCACATAGTTCTCGAGTGAATTAATGTGATGAAGAACCACCTTAACTCTATGTGGATGTGATATAAATGGAACTCCGGCTGATTACACTGAAATGAAAACATGACATATTGTGTTTTTTGCTCAATTAAAAAAACAATATTTTTTAATTACTTTGTTGCCTATGTTAGAAGCAGCATAATGCAGAGTCGAATCCGGGATGCTGCGTAAAGTACTGAGAAAGTGTTTGATGCAGTCAAACAGAGTATCCACGTCTTTGCTGATTTCAGGCATTATCGTTTCTAATGCACCAAGATCCCATTTTATGCTACAATATTAGAATATAAGTTATTTATTACAAAATTAAAACATGGCAGAGATAAGAAGATGTTTCATTTACCTGCTCATATATGTACGGAAATACACAATAAATTCGCAAATCATTTTTCTCGGAAGAAAGTAGTTTGCATTATTGTTATTACATAATCCAGATATTGTGACTGATCTCTCTTGTCTGTTTAGTATCTTCAGTTGCATCCTGCAAAAAAAAACAAATATCTGTTGTAAAATTATAATCAGGACTGGGCAAAAAGTAAATAAATACAAAATATAAGTTGTGCTTTGTATTTCAAATCAAAATATTGTCAAATTTTGTATTTTATAATTTAAATACTAAGATTACCAATATTTTGTATTTGAAATACTTTTTGCCCCATAATCATGATTGTAGTTTAGTCATACAGTGAAGAATTTTTTTCAGGAAAAACGTTCTTACTCCATGCAACTGATGAAATGTTTGAGATTCATCACTGCGACCGCTCCAGGCATGACGCAGTCGAAGAGCCTGATTTCGACATGGGCGAAGGGATAGTCGGTTTGTGGAAAGAGCGTATTGTCCACCTCCCTGTTATTAAACAGTCCGCCTCTACTCAGCTGCCAATCGTTAACATTCACCTTGCCATTGCAATCGAAGGTAGCATCGAGTTCCATCTGTAAAACCCCTGCTGAACCGTTTATTTATATATTATAAGATTGCAGTGAAGTGGTATTACAACATGTAATACGAGTATCCCTCTACTTACAATTATTTTGACTTATGGTCAGTATACTATTAACTAAAAATGAATTAGATTATAACAAAGCTGATTAAACATTCATTAATCCAAATAAAATATTAATTTTATAATATAAATATATTTGAGAGAAAAAATATTGTTTTTATAATTGCAAATATTAATTATAATTAAAGAAAAAATGTAATTTTCTAAATAGAAGTCTAATCCGTTTTAATAATAAAATAATTATTTTGTAAAAATGTTTTATTTATATGAAATATAAATGCTTTCGTCGACTTTCAATCGATCAATTCGATTATCAATTCGATTTACGATCGAAGTCTTGGAACGTAACCCTGTCGTAAGTAGAGAGATACTCGCATTGCACCAAAGTGGCATTTTAATATATTATAAGAAACAATAAACTTCTCGTATTTGTACAGCAGCTGCAGGGCTCGCGTCTTAATCGCGTCGTCGAGACGTAAATTGCATGTAAGCAATCCTGAAGCCGAAAATTCCGAATCCCGAGACAGGTAAAGATGCACGCTCCTCGGCTAGCAGACGACTTTCGTGCATTTTGGCGGCATCTCCAGTGGCGCTCGACATGTCACATTTGGCGACACAGGACAAAGCGCGATTGAATTCGATTGACGGAGATCCGCGAAAATGTATAAATTATCCGTCTTAATTAGCCTCTTCGAACTAAATTGTCATATCTATAATATAGGTATTTACCATCTTTTTCTTCTATAGAACTAAACTGTTATTTATCACAGAAAAACTTCGATTAGTTGTAATTAATAACCAGGAGAGATTTTAATTGCATATCAATTAAGCAAAATTTTTAATTATATAATTGGTTGTCTCTTTATTTTAATTTTTTTGTCTATTAAATAAAAAAAAAATAATAACTTATTGTTGTCTTATCTCCGTTTAACGTATCAAAAATAATATTTGTTATTATTTTATTGTTAACGTAAATAAAATTGTTTATTTTTTGTTGTTTACGAAAAGGGGGAAGGAAAAGGGATTCGTGATTGTTTTAAAGCTACTATTCGAGAAAAAAAGCAGCATATTAATTTCTTAAAAAAAACAAACAAAAAAAAATACTAATCAGCTGGAGTTTTAACTAAAAATGCAGTTGAAATCTTTGCCTCTCTTATCTCCTGTTTTCCCACATTTCTCGCGTATTTTTCCATACAATTCCTTTGTATTCCGCTTTCAGTTTATCTCATCTCCATCTCCTCGCTTCTCCCTTTCCACGCCGCTGTGGCGGCCTCGTGCGAACTCCAGAGACCGCGTCTGCCTG
>QKQZ01055912.1:0-10319 GCA_003595255.1 Solenopsis fugax | reverse complement strand
AATGGTATAAATTAAATAAATTATAAACCTTTAAAAAAAGGTATCTCATAATAGGCAACTTTATCCTATATATATTACACAACATCTCGCAATGGCAATTGTCCGATTCCTCGATTTCGCCCTGCTCATGTAAACAGTTAATCTATATCCCGAGCAAGAGAGAGCAGCGATGTAATGTTATGCGGCTCACAAGTCTCATTATACTTGTAAACCGTCCGAGCTTCGACACGACTTAACATGCGTGTGTATAGCGTGCGTCTAGGCGCGTAGGTGCACACGAAAACGTGTGCGGAGGTTCATTCGACAGCACCCAAGTAGACACAGACGTAGAATGTCACTCATCGGTATAGGTGCTAATTGCGGAAAACAGACGTATCCCTCTCTCCACGGAATTGTTGTGCTATTTTCGCCGTTCCCGTCGCGCGAGTGCCCGGAGTGCCAATCGTGCGGCGAGTGCGCGCGCTCGGCTTTTGCGCGTGGGCACGCGTGTTACCCGGCATCGGTCGTCCTGCGCGTGTCTTAGTCCACATATGCATTTGAATTTTTTACGGTGCGTTTACATTTCCACGCCGTTTCCTCTTCCCGCCCATCTCCTCCCCGTCGCCGTCGCTCCACGTAGCCGAGAACAATGCCCGAGATCCGACGCCGATAAATTGATTTTTACGCGACATATGTAACTTTCTTGCCGCCCGTCTTTCTCCGTGATCCTTTATCGCCCACTTCATATGCGCGCGGCCACCTCTTTCTCGCCGTAGCGCCGAGGCGCGAAACCACGGATGAAGTTATGTTACATTTACATCGGAATTAGCAAAGCTAATTCGGCCGTTCTTTAAGCGTACGAACAATGTGAGCGTGTGATATAAAGTGTGCTCGAGGAAAACTGTCAGCTTAAAGAAAACAAATGACATGTTACAATCTCGAGAGATTTTATTTTTAAAAACTGATATATCAAGAAAAAAGAAATTTTTTTAATCCCAATGCTTCATTTTCTCACATCTTTGAAAAAAAAAGATGATTTTCAACAAGTTTGCATAATTTAATAGAAGTTCAGTGGTAAATTTATGAAATGTATGAAAAAATGTTAATTATACATTTATATTTTATAATAGTATCATCAAAGTAAATTTCAATTTCAATAATAAATTGAATATTAGACCGAATATATGAGTAATACAAGAAATAAGAAGTGCGGAAATTTTTCGATCGAAGCGAATCTTGGTGATTAATAAATTATTTATTAGTTTATAGAATTTAAAAAATGTATTTAATGAATGAAAATTAAGTACCAAGATTTTTCGATTTGGCCGAAAAATAGCATTTCTTATTTCTCGTGTTTTTCAATTTCAGTTTCAAACGAGCATTAATCAAAGTAATTAAATATAATGAAATATCTATCGATAGCTTCAGATAGTGATCTAACCAAATTAATTCGAAATACAATGTAAACTCTTGCGATATATTGTTGGGCGCGGGGTCACAAATACATTATTTCAAAATCACATTTTATGCTAACTGAAATCGGCCACATCGCTCATGATTAGACCATTTATATTTATAAGATCTCTACCTCGCGCAGGATATCAGGTCTAACACCGATTTACTCTTTGACCTACGTGAATATATAATGCATCCGTTCAAAACTTATACGTTCTATTTCATCATAGATAATATCGCACTGTTTATAAAAACGAGTGACGATTCGAATGTATAATGCTTCATGACGAGAGCAGAATGCAAAATATAAACGACACACGTCTCATGCTTATTAATATGTTGTTATGCACAAGATAGATTCCTCTTTCCTAGAATGACGAATAAAAATCTTTTAAAATACTTATTGCAATTCAGTCGCCATTAAAATAAGTGTTGTGACATTTGCAATCTCATTTGCATCAGATTTCATTTATATCAGATTAGCGAGCATTTAATAATCCTCGATTACCAATGAAATGGATATAAAATCTGATTCTACCTCACTCTGTTATGTGAGCAAGCTTTACATACCTATCCCTAAAAAAGAAAAAGGATGGAAGCTGTTGACGTAGCTGGTCGGCTTTCAATCTCTTTTTTTACATCGGAGTCCGCCTTGTCGACATTCACATATTGCGATATTATGGATTCAACGCAATGCATATGGTTGTCACTCGCCCGCATCTTCTCATGGGGATGTATAATATCTACTCCTGAATACATACATACACGAATAGGTGGATACACATGCATTTGAATGCGTTAATATACAAGCACGTCAACGTACACGTGCGCATGTTTATGGGTACGTGAGCACTTATATAGGGGTCAGTATATATATTTTTACGTTTCCATCGGCATATGTGGGAGACACATTCAGCATTTTAATTCGTTGTAAATTTTATTTTATTGATTGCGAAATGATACAAAAATTGACAGCGCGTCATATTAAAAATAAATAATAACCACGTAATTCTTTTTTAATTTATCATTGTTCATTTATCATTTAATATTATGATATTACTATTCTCGTTCAATTTAGAAATGTGTTTCAAAATCGAAGATTGATTCAATGCGCAGTTTGATAAGTTTGAAAATGTATATAAAATCATACGAGAAACATCTACTTGTAAGATCCAGCTATGACCGAACTGGGCTCCTTTTTTAAATATCTTTAATTGTGTTTTCACGTATCAGTCTGTGTCCTCTTCTTATGAATCTTAATTTATATACTTCTAGATAATAATTTTTATAATATACATGCTACATCTGGTTTACCATATGTTATTATTTATAATTAGACTGGTATAATTTATACGAGACGAAATTGTCTGAGAATATAAATGCACAACTTCGTATAAAATATTGTATTCATTTAAATATATCGTACACGATTCTATCAATATTCTGACTCTCTCCAGTCTGTCCTTCATGACTGAAGATCGTGGATCTCCATAAATATTCTATCTAGTTTTGAAATAATCATTCCGGTGCATAACTAAATCTCGCCAGACTGCTTTTCTTTCGCGATGTCGAGTTAGTATCCTTTCAAAATTGTTAACTATCCGCGTACTTGTCAGTCTCGTAGCTACAGAAAGAATGTGCGAAATGCGTGAAAGAATGCCGGCTAAGTTCTAATGCCTCTCTAATACCTCGCAATGTCGTTGTCGTCGTTGTCGTCTTCGGTAAACCAGATGTGAATTGTAAGTCAACGTCGCCCATCGCGTAACAGCTGTTGGCGTACCGCCGTTTCCACAGGACACTCGATATATTTCATGGACGACACGAATTAGGAAGCGGCGCACTAACGTGACCATCAATTACTATTAGCATTACGTATTTTTGGAAAGTCACATATGGTCGACAGAGGGTGACATCATCTTCTTTTTTTCCTAACTCGACCGCCACTGTATTCTAATACACTTTTGCATCAAACAGATATGCCACGTATAATGCGACGTATCGTTACATTATTAGTCACGATACCCGTATCGTATTCCGATAATACTTCTCGATATACATATGCACCGGCCGCTAACGCGTTAAAGTTAGTATATACTTAGTCTGTAATTAACGTACAGATGTTACAACATATTTTATGCAATTTATGCATATTTATATGATATAAATGCTAAATGGTTAAATAAGTTAAATTTGTTATCAATGATTCTGTTATTATTAACGGCGCAGTGCGCACATACGTGTTTACACTACTAGATTAGGATTATTAGACTAGGATATTATGTGCTAATAACTTTTATGTATTAATAGAATATTTTAAATATTCTTCTTTCTCTTTCCCTTCTTATTTTTTCGCTCCTTTTGTTTCTATTTTTTTCCTCTTTATTTTATTTTTCATTTGTATTATTTTCTTATTATTATTATCTGATCTTCTACATTTTTTCTGTATTTGTTCTTAGAGGACTTGCCTTTTATTTCGCCTTTCTTATGCGAGCATTTAAAAGCTCATAAAAGTTATTATCTAATTTAATTACTTTAATTGTCATCTCTGTAATTTTGTTTCGGAATATACTCTAATGAAATTTTACGATAAATATTTATTCATATTGGAGCAATTTCTATTCCTTAAATGCGGGACAGCAGAGGATACCGAGAGTTAGAGGCGGAGAGGAGAAGATTCAAATATCGCCCTGGCCAAGTTCACGACAATTATCGTCCCTCGCTCACGTGCCTGCGCGATAAATCTCTTCGGAAGTTGGCGCTTCCGTGCCGAAGGCGGAAACGTCGTGTCGACGTGCTGTCAAAATACGAAGGCAGCCCCGCCACGTGCAACCCCCCCCGACCTTCGCGCCCTTTCCTGCATTCATAACTGCACTCCACGGGCAGACCCACGTTGCGCCTTTATATACACGCGCATAAACCGCGCCGCACACGCGTTATGAGACACGCGTGCCACAATCATGCGAATGTTATACGGAGGACTATAACAGAAGGATCGTTCGAGTAAAGATATATTGTTTCACTTGCGTCGCCGCGGTCTCGAAGTTTTACGTGATGAACGTTCTCCGTCAGCAATTAAATTAATTGCGTGGCGCGACAATAAGTTATTGCTAGGAATTGATCTCTTTTCTATTAACGAAAGTATCGATAAATAATTCTTATCGTAAATTTCTTTGAAAATGTAGAATATTTAGAAACTCGATCGTTCCGCTTTCGCGATTTTCTCTCCGGCAGCGGTGCGTGCACGTTGCAACTCAATAAGTTCTATTCTCATCGTCGATTCGTTTGGCACGGGTTCGTTTCTCTCGCGGGAAGTATTAGCGACATCCGCGACTAACACTGCTCCCGGTTACTTTTTTTCTTAATACAGCGTAAATCGCAGCTGACATCGGAACCTTTCCCTTAATTACCTCTTCGATCCGCGCACGGTCGGGTGAACCTGTCGGATCGATCTGAAAAATGTTCGATACTGCGTTTCGCGCTTTAATGGAGGTAAAAAACGGTCGCGCAGCGAAAAAAAAAAGGAAAAATACACTGGGATGCGTGTACGTTCAGCCGCCGCGCCGCGCCGCGCCGTGTCGGGGCGGCGTAAATTCAATCCCGGAAAATTTCACGCTGCTAACTACGACAAAATGATCCAACAGTGACATCTGTGTCAATAAGGCGAATCCTCCCGGGGATTGCGCAAGGCCGGAGAATTCGAGGGTCCGCGAACGCGATTATCCTCATTCAATCATCGATTTTATTTGGTTAATAAAACGATTATCCCGCTTCCCGCACTCTACGAGTCTATCTCTCGCTGAAACCGTTGCATGGCGTACCCTCCGGGAGCGTTCGACCAAAAATGTAATTTACATCCCTTTATGTCGCGAGATTGAAATATTTGCGAATTAATCCGCGCGACAGGATTATCGCCGGCCATTATACGCGACCCCGCTCTTTGTCTCTCCAGTTGACGCTCGCCATATCTTTATCTCTGTCCCTCTCTCTCTCTCTCTCNCTCTCTCTCTCTCTCTCTCTCTCTCTCTCTCTCTCTCTCTTTCTGTCTCTCCCGCCTTCCGTTCCCTTCGCTCTCCAACGCCTTTTTTTTTCCTCTTTCTCTTCTTCCGCGAATCTTCCAGAGTTGCCGTCCGCCTTTCTCTTCCTCTCAACCTACCGCCCGAGGCAGGCTTCTCATCCTAATGATTCCCCTTTATTCAATTCAAAAATATCAGTGCTACCCCATTTTACGGAAGATTGGATTCAATTATGACTGTCAAGCGCGGGTAGACCCTTTTACCGTTGCCCCAGCTTCTTCTTGTTCCCTTACATCGGTGACATAACGTGCCAACATAGGTGCAATCTAAATGATGATTATTCTGAAATTTCCCAGTATAAGTATCTATCAGAGTATCCAATAAACGGTCACAAATTTGGAGCATGTAAAATACTGGCTTGATGAAAATATTTCTATTATTCTTTTTGCCATGATCAGTTTTATTTTCTACATAAATGATCAACGTTTTCTCGAGAAGATATGACAAATATATCCACCCACTGCAGTATAGTTCACACATAAATTTAATCCAGCGATTAGAATTAAATCCACGACGCGGCGAGATAGTTAAACGATCGCGGACCGGAACCGTCAGGAGGGGCGGGAGGGTGACAGTCCGAAAGAGGGATGACGATGACGGTATAACTCCAAGGGTTGCTCAAGAAGAGCCGGGACATAATGTCGAGCCCCGGGCTGTTAAACCGGCATACAATAATCTGCGCAGCGCCAATCCCGACGGCAGCATTCAATTAATTCTCCGGCAAAATTTGTCGCTCGTATTAAATCTAGCTGGATTAAAGGCAATCTCGCTTCCGCCTTCTCTTCTTCATCCCTCGCTCCCACTTCGCCCTGTCTCCTTCATCCGGAATCTCTCCATCTCTCACCAGTCGATTCCGTCTTACGGAGTCTCTCCTTCGCTCATACTTCTACCCATCATCCAGCTCCGTCCTATCTTGCGGAGTTTACGATATCTTTAAGGTCTCGCGTAGCCAGGACAGATTGTAGTTTCAATTAAGAAACTGGCGTCATTGGCTTTGTTTTTCCCGGAGTATTGGCGAGCGTCATAATAATTAGTAACGAAAAGTGTTGTAGCGTAATGCAAAAATTAAACAGTTTGTCTAAAATGCTACCAAATATCAAAATATAAATTTTTAAAATTTATTCTAGTTTTCTTATAAAAAAAAAAGATTCACATTGATCGATTTCTTACTAATCATTACTTGCTTTTCACATTTTTTAAAATTCTACTAAAAATTCAGAGCACAATAAACACACAAGCAATTACCAAAATTTCATCTTATAATAAAAAGTCGAAGAAAATTCATGAATAATTTTATATATTTTGAAATATAAATTCTAGTGAACACGAAATCCATGCACACTGAAATTTTGTAGAGGCGAACTGACATGTTCACTTATGGCGCGGGGTACGTTTAGTCAGCGATACGGGTGAGTGTAAATAAGGTAACCCGTGGTCGAGGGTTCATTACTCCACGCTGAACACGTCAGGGTCGCGACCCTGGGTTACTGGGGATCGACTGGTGGTACAAAGTACAGACACGGCGTAAGGGTGAGAGGTTTTGATGATAGTGAAAGATAGTTTATAACCCCCAGCGCGGAGAGTCAAACAATCGACAACTATTAGTAATAACTTTGGGAGAGGGATACATTATGCTAATAATTCTTCAATCATTTTTATTGTTTACGTAGTATAAACATTTAAAGGGAATCTGAAAAATTTGTTATAAAATGTTTCTAACCGATAAAGCGTAATGTATTGAAATTCGTGCTATAACGCAAATTTATTAGTTTTAATAAAATCAAACGAGTCATGCGAATATTCTTAGAGATGGACGGACGAAGAATTCAGGGGGAACGCACAGTCCATTAGCGAGATTGCTTGTACCGTATCCTCGTAGATGGTGCACGAATAATATCTTATGCCGGAGATTCCTGAAGAATGGATTTCATTTGGGGAAGAAATTAAATTTTAATTTATACGATAGAAGAGAGAGGGTGCCTCCCGTTATTTTATCACTTTTTGCCATCTAATGTGTGTAAATAGAGTATGCTCGAAGTAATTAATTAGAGTGTAATTCGATATGATTAATTTTTAATACCATCATTTCTTGTACATGTCACAAGCAAATGTGTATTGCAGAACATTTAAATTTTGTTAATACATAGATAAAAGAAACGTGTTTTTTTTATTGCAAATAATTAGCAATTTCTATGTTTTAATATATTATTATTGAATCATATCTTTTCTTGTATCTCTAATGAAATAAGATGGAAATGAAATACTCCATCAATTTCTTGTTAGTTTGAGAACTAAGGGCCATCATTACGTAATACAACAATGTGGGGCTTCAATGGAAGGTGATAATTAGACGGAGTAACAGGATGCTTTGATATTCGTCAAGAGAGTAATCTTATATCCCCAAAAACTAATAACAGGCTACCCTACCATGTTTGTAGCTGTGGATCAATAACACATCGCAGTTTCTAAAATCACAGTTTTCATTCTAGTATTTAATGGATTATGTTACACACTCGGGATAAATATTTAAATTAACATCAGTTGGAGAAAGAATGGCTGTACTTATCATATGTAAATAAATAAACACGCAAATGTTTTAAATGTACAGATTTGACTTTGTTCCCAAATTAATTAACTAACGAGCTAAGCAAATTTTATTAAGGTTGCAAGTCATTCTTCTTTGTTATGCACCTACGTACGTATGCACGTCTGCGTACAGATGTGCGTAACATAAGGCATCCACTTCCGTACTTACTTCGGAGTGGTTTCAAGATTGCATCGAGGGTTCGCATCTTATTACTCCCGTCATTTCCAATGTACACACACAGGTTATTGCCGGAGTATCGGATGAATGGAATTGCGATATCCTTTGCGCGGATTGGAGAGAGCCTAGGCACGAATCTAATTGGCAGGAGGATTACCGATCGATGTCGGTATCTCTCCTGAAATTGTATTCGGATCACCTGCATGTTTCAATGCTGCGTGCAGAGAAGATTGAGGGAGCTATTTGGAAGGGGAATTCTATGTACCGCAACACGGCGCTTTCGATATAGTCTTCTCTCTCTCTCTCTCTCCCTTCAACCAGTGATTACAAGTTATTCTATTTCTCACCAAGTTGTCTCTTATAAATGACAACATTGTTAAATTCGTAGTGTCGAATTATACCCAATTTGAGTTATTTTTAATCATTCCTACAGGTCGCCATTGTTCCTACTTAATATGTCGTCAATGTAACCAAAACAAGGAAGTTAATTAAACAATTTTACTGTAAAATTGTTAAATTTGATTCAAATTTAATTTATCATTTACTAAATGCATACGTTAATACGGACGTTACGTATATTTCGAACGCAATACATAACGTGAAATTCCCTCCTAAAGTGTTCAGAAGGTGTTTAGAAAGTGACATATTTGCTCAATTATAACTATTAAACTATTTCCACGTAATTACTTTCGATGTAACCTCGTTAAGTGTTTTATTCCAGTAGTGCTCACAATATCGGTGTTTAGTTACGTTCCAATTACGATGCCGTAATTTAAATTCACGTAGCAACGCGTTCGGTGTGAATTGGCGTAAATATTAATTTCACGGGCGGGCATAAATAAGTGTAAATCGTTTTTGCTTGCAGAAGTTATCGTAATAAACGTCGCGGGCCGAGAGCACAATGTGTAAAGTGTTGGGTGTAAAGTTAGCCTTGGCCATGTCCATCCGTGAGGCACGCTGCAAAGTCCAGGAAGGTTATAACGGCGCCATAACCGTATACATTCGACGACAATAATCGTTTTATGGTGGTCGGCAATATCGGCGGGTCGCACTGCCGCGGAAATTGATATCCTCCACCTACAACAGTCGCTAAAGTTATAGCGAGTGCCAACCGGCGTGGCGCGGCGCGGCGCAACGTGGTCGGAACCCAGTGTGTCCGATTGAAAAAAAGTTCAATTTGCTGCGTGCCTCGCAACACGACTGAACGTACGGGATTTTTCCTTTGACGCATTCAAATAATCATAATCCTAGACTCGGTATATAAAACGCGCCGGTTTAAACTTGCGCTTTGTGGTATCCATATATTAAATTCCAACGTAAAATAACTATACCATTGCGCGTAAAAAAAATATGTATATGATTCGAGGGGGTAATCGCTCAGACAATAGGTGTACACCGGACTGCGGACTTCATCAGACTTTCGTTGGAATTCATTGGAATTCATTACAATTGCCAACAGATCTTCCAAAAAGGTCATCAAAAATCTCTCTTTAGTAATTGATTAACTGATTTCAACCAAAAATTCGTTATAAAAACCAAAAATTTATGGTATAACACATAAAATTCATCAAATTATACCGGACTTCATCGGATTTTCAACTGACTTCTAATAGATTGTATACCAGAATTCAAGAGTGGTTACCTCCTCGATATGATTTTAGGTATTATCTTTTTATTTTTGGAAAATTGAATTATCATTTCTCTTAATTTTTTTATTAATTCATCTTATCAAATAAAAAAACACACAACATGAATAGTTATTCGTTCATATCCATCAGATATGATAGGTTTTTATATGAAAGGAAGAGAGAATTGTAGCAGAGTTTCACGGTGTTAAAATAACAACGAGTAAATCGCGATGAGAGCGCGGCGGCGGCGGCAAGAACGCGGGAACGCTGAAAGGGAGGAAAGAAAGCAATGTGCAGCTAGGCCGCGTACGGGTAGCTCGTCGCGGAATTGGCCGTCCCTCTCCTATTAATTCTTAAACAATGCATCATCGGCGCGCGGCCGACGTAGTCGCGATTGTGTCCAGGTCGGCGTGGATCGGC
>QKQZ01055911.1:0-14513 GCA_003595255.1 Solenopsis fugax | reverse complement strand
GGCCCAACGGCGGACCACGAAGACGCAACAATCTTCGTCGGGGAAATACGGGCGTATTTCACTTTCGCCCAGAGTACGTGCGCCTGTGTGCGCGAGAGAGCGGCGATTAAAGCTGCGCAAGTGTGCGCCCGTCTGTGTACGTACGTATTTGCGCATCTGCGCCTGTGTGTGGGTAAGCACGAGCGTGTGTGCGTATGTTTGTAGGACCTGCCCGGAAAGAACTCGCGAATGTGAGCTGGCGCGGCGTTCGCGCATTGTACCATTGAGGCGCACGGCCCTTTCGGGGTACGTGTGAAAAAGAATGAACAAAGGGGAAATGAATCTTCTTGGTTCTCAGGCGATCGGCAGACGGCCAGACAGACGGATTAACTCGTTTTAAAGGGACGGCCAGACGCCATATTGTTGTTTTGGGCCCCGTAGTTTTAGGTGTACGACGCTCCTCGCTCTCTTCTCACTCGGCGCGACGAACCGGTCTGTTTTCGTCTCCCGGGAGAGATGCACCTACACGCGAATCGGAGTGTCGATTATGCACACACTTGCGACGCTTGGACATGCCAGTAAATAGCCATTGTTCGTTCGCAGGGAGTCAGAGGGCTCGGGGATTTCGACTGAGCGAGTTTAAATCGGATCGTTTCGGGTTGTTAACGTAGGAAACAAGCGTGGCAAGATTGATACCAATTTTTAAGCACTGTGCTTAACGATGCCCTTTGTAAGTTCGAGCTGTAAATCAAAGTTAATTATTTCGAGTCCTTGTGGACATCGATTCTTCAGCGCGGATAGTTTTAAAAAATTAATCCCGCGAAGCTTCGCGCGATTAATAATAATATTATTTCTCGACATTGAAAGTTACGCTTACACGAGTCTGCGACTTCAATATTTTTTCTTTTTTTTTTTGCACAACTCTGTAAACGTTTTATTACGCTGCACTGTAATCGGGAAACAACGATGGCCGTCTTCTTAATGCGACTTTAAACATATGTAATCCCGTGTTGACGCAACCTTCGCTACACAATCGTTAAATGTAGTTAGGAGGTTGCCGCAGGCTCACTCTTCTTTTCATTAAAGATGACTCAGTCAAACGTGTTAAAAATAAAATCTGTTTTTTTTTTACGCGCGACGTATCTTTCCTTAAGGGACAGAAAAACAACTGTCTTTAGCGTTGTCTCATTATTTCAAAATCAGGCGATAGAAATGCTTTTTATTATTTTTAAACAATTACATCTGTGGAAGGCTGTTTTAATATTAATGAAAGGAAACCTAATGCATGTACATAGTATTAATGTATATTAAACGTTTGCTATTCTTCGCAGATATCAGACGCAACTACGCTAGGCCCTGAACCGCCCCTTAATTTATTTCACCATCATCGTCTCTCCGCCATCATTGTGGCCTCATTGTTTACAAACATTCTACGTCACTCACTAGGAGCAAGTAAATAAGCCTAACCGCGTGCGCGAGCCACCCTCTTGCCTCCTGCGAGAGGATTTCCTGAGCGAGCAAGTTCCCTTTGTCCGCATGCCAGCCACCAGATGTTCCCCAAAATAAAACCGACAAAATATCGCGACGTAGCGCCGCGATTCGCGCACGAACGAGCGAGACGGCCTGGCAAATCTGACGCAAGAAGGGCAAGGATGGAGGGACTCCTGAGGAACTATGAGGCGGGGAGGTGAGACGCCGCGAGACGGAGAGGGTCGCTGGATAAACGGGCACAAAGGGATAGGAAGCACGAAGGGAGGAGGGCCCTGTTAAAAGCGAGGGCCCCTGAAATCGAGATCCGAAAAGCCCCGTACATTGACCGGACGAATCGCACACGCGATCTTCACCGGCGCGGCGCGGCGCGACGCGGTGCAGCATCCTCCGTTTCGAGATACTCTCCTCACTCTCCGCTCCTCGAATGCAGCCAGGAGAAGCGACGCCCTCGAGGACGCGTGCAGCAACGTCGAAGAACGTCGAAGAACGTCGAGAATCCTTGGCGAAGAATAGTTCATTTATTCATTATTTAGCGAAAGATAGAGCGAAAGGACCGACGGATCAATCTCACGATTTCTAGCAATAAATATCTAGCAACTGTTATAATATTTTTAAAGCATATTAAGAAATAAAAATATAACAAAGAAATTCAGAGATGCAGAAAAGAAGATCTCTCTGTTTGATATTCTCTCGACTAATTCGTTTCTATTACCTTTTGTACAAAACGATAATTAAACAATTTTATAAAATGACTATTTAATAGTATTATATCAAAATAAATAAAGTCAATAATATAAATAATATAAACAAAAACGCAAAGTTTTTTTATTTATATTATTTGCATACTTGCGTTAATTCCCTATATTTGTTTATAATGATAATCGTAACAAAAATATTCGCGTGTGACGGCCGGAGGCAAGAGGCTGAAGAATATTCGAGAAATTACGCTCGTTAAAGATCCACTGTGATATTAACCGGGGAGTTTATTGGACGAGGTACCCTGTTATTTTTCCAGCTACAGAAGATCATTAAACGTGTTATCTTTTGCGCTCCAAAATCACCTAAATTCACACAAAAAAAATTGGAGTTCCAGTTTAACTCTCTTCCCCAAAGTAAAATGAATATCAGTTCAAGCAACTTTATTTCATCGTTGTTTTATTAACGTAAAATCTCCGAGGTCGATGAACTCTCATTCCCTTGATTTACAGATACACCAGAAGAAAAATTCTTTCTGCAAGGATCATCGGCCGGTCCTCGGTCGGGGCTTAGCATTTTTAAATCGTAGCGACGTCCACCCCGAAGAAGTGACATTCACGACACCCGAGATGCGTCAAAGAGGCTCGTTAAAGGTTCGTGTCCTGTCGTTAACCATTGTTTAGCCGCTCCTGGGCACCTACGGCCCTGCTAGCCGGTAAACCAGTCTCTCCGTCTGAGTAAAAAGAGAGAGAGACGGAGAGTACGGGAGTCGTCCGGATAAACAGAAGGAGAGATCAAATGAGAGAGACGCAGACGGCACGAGAGGGGGAGGGGGAGGGGGGAATCGAGAGGGAAAAAAATGAAATAGAAAGTGGTCCGGCCAGTGCAACAGACTACAGTATATGAAGCCTTTAAAGCACCTCCTCCTGATGGTATACCTACGGGTCTGTTCCTGTTCTCCACGTACTATAGCAAATCCGCGATGCTTTCTTGAAGGCTCCCGCGTCATTGTGCTCGCATTTCTCGTGCGGTTGTCGACTCGGAAAGTATATCCTCAACTTATCGCCGGTAAGTCGAGATACTATGTACTGTTAAGTACTAAGTGTTAAGTCCCGAGACCCATGGTACAAGTAAGTGAAACCGTGCTGACCCTTAATAAGGAGGTTCGTTTTGTCATTTCGCAAGATCGAGGACAATACGCGAAGATAGCAGTGATAAGAGTTAATCGTAGTGTTGAGTACGGCTTATTTTTTTTTTTTCAAACGACGCGGCACTCCATATGTTACCTCAATCTCCCTTTTTCTTTCGATTAATTTCGCGCGTAAATGTGTTTGTAAAATCGAAAACGATATGATTAATCGTTACAATAAAAAGAAAATAAACTCGGCTTTTGCTTTTTAAGAGAAAACTTTGATTGAGGAGAAAGTTGATTAATTGTTCGAAAAATGCAGGCGAATCGGGACTATTATACGGGTTCTAAATAAATCTTTTCTAATACTTTTCGTATATTTTTCTAATTGCTCAGATTTTCTATAACACATTAATTATTAATATTCTTCAAAGGATATAAATTTGTAATTTTTAATTACAATATTTGTTAGATTTTAATACTGTATAATAGAGAGTGCAAAGTGATCGTCCAATTTCGATAACGTCATTGAGTTGCACAATCCGTTGTTTTTTACGTAAGATTCTACCGATACTGAGTGCTCTAGAAAGTGACTCAAACAGTAATTCCTCGAATTTCCGTACGAATGGTGATTGCGAAATCGTCGAAGGCCTTTTAACGATTCTACATGAAGCTAACGGATGTTCAGAATTTCTGAGTAGTCTGAGCATGACGCAAGAATAATACTAATCAGTTAGCATAATTTTTCGTGAGATCAAAAAAAGTTTACAGTTCTGCTGTCAGTTTGTCAGATAGATTTGTGTGATATGCAAATAGTCTGTAAGTGGAAAACTAAAGTCAACTTGTAAAAGTACAAAAATCAATTTGTTTTATTTACGTTTTATTACGACTTTGACGTTTTGTGTTACTTATTTTTTGTTTCGTACATGCATCAATGATAAGATAGTCATATTAATTAGTAGGTAATTAGATATTAATCAGATAATTATAGCATTAATAACTGTTTAAGTGCATTATTATATGTATCATTAATAATATCATTATTAAAAATACGTTAAAAAATTCGATAACGTAAAAAGTGAAATAGATCGCATAAGAAAATTTCATCGTAATTCGAATTTCCGTCGAATGTGTTTCTTATTTCCGTTTGTTTGCTTTGCAGGGTAACAAAAATTTTTGATCTTTGGACATATTAAAATTCCCGTTGCAAAATGATAAAAATTCTGGCCCTTTTACTATTCACTTCAGTCTGTGTCATAATCAATGCACAAGAGACGGCATCTAACGAAAAGCGTAAGTGGAATAGTGTAAAAAAATATATTAGTTTTAGAATTTTTAAAAACTGTTTTAAATATATTTTTGTGAATATACACATAAATTGTACAAAACGAAATTAAAATATTAATTATCTATAATATAAGACATTTCACAATGCTTCTTCGTCCGAATTTAATTAATTAATAAAAACTTTTTTTTCATATTTATCTTGATTTATCTAAAAATTTATATTAAAAACTTGAAATTTCAAATTTTATTAAATTTTTCTTTCTTCAGTAATTAGTTAAATAATCTATTTTAATTGCACAGCATATTTCGGCCAAACATTTGATGAAATTGTCGTATCATCGGACTTAAACGTAAGAAGAAAATCAAAAGAAAATCGTCAAGGCAAAAGATTATTATCAAATGTGCCGTCAGCAACTACTGGTCCTCCGGAAAGACCGACTGCAATTGCGTCCAGACTCGTTTTCGCCGATGGAAGCCGTATAACGCCGGAAAAAAGGGAGAAACGTGGCATTACGCGAAGGAGGTAAATTGACAAGGAATTGTCTTTCTTGTTTATTCAGATAAGATCCGATTTGAATTAATTGACGTTTATTGTAAAAATACCGAATAATAGCTAAATCACAATGCAAGTTACTTTGAACATTTATATGTACAGCATATTAGATTAATTTTTTAAAGTTAAGAAATAGATAATACTAGCAGCTGATAATATTTTGCTATTTTACCAAATCCTCAGAGAGTTCATTCAATTGATGCAATTTATTGATAGCTGAACTGCGAAGTAAAACTGATTGTGAGCGATTCTCTGAGCGATTCTCGTTCTCTGATACAACTGGAAAAAAATTACACTAACAATAAACGCAAAATTTTCAAGATGGAATCTGAGATGTTTCACAAAATTGGAAAAGTACGTTTTGTGCATCTAATTTTAAAAGTAATTAAAAAAAAATTGTTTGAGAGAAAGACGGTTTATATATATTTTTTTGTTAATTTCTCCTTCTCTTTCTCGCGAGTTTTGTTATATTTTCATATTGACAATGTTTGAATAAATCATCATTTTTATTTTTATAATTACATTTAGTAACATTAATTATATATGAAAGTACGAATAAACTTATGTGATTTTATTAATTGTAGGTATTTAGATCTGGGCGTCGCGGAATACTTGCTGAAATCTCGGAAACGGTAAAAATTCTCCTCTCCGAGGACAACCGCACGACCCTCCACACCCTCATCTGTGATCACACTTCTTTCGATGAATTTTTAGGCCACGGTTCATGTAACAAAAAGTATAATAAAATTTTTCTGTGTCATAACACTTCCTGCTTTATCACTCGCGCGCTCGTAAAATTATTCTCTCTCAAAATTATTTCTTTTCTCTCTTCGCTTTTTGCAAATTCATATTTTACAAGATACATTGCTAAATTTAAATAATACTTGATATTACTCTCAGAATGAAAATTCTATAAATATTCGAAATTGCATCTTTTCAAATTTAATAATTTAATAAAATCGATCATTATTACTTCGAAATCATCATCTTGATTATAAAATATTAATTCTGATATTGTAGTCTTAATCTAATTAATATTTTTGACACACACACACATCCATTTCTTTGCACATTATTATCGTTAACAGAGCACAGATTCTTTTTTTTTGAGACTTAAGGAAAATAACATGGTAAATTTTCTCAGGACATTGACAGACCTAATTTGAATACGTTTCTTTGAGAATATATCTTTATTGACGACGGTACGTCACGGCTTCGCAATACGCTCGCCGCAATGGCCAGTCGATTGCCAGGCATTCCGCGTTCGTACGCAAGGTGAAAAAAGATCGGTTGGCTGAAATATTGCAGCCCGCAATCAAAAGACAGCCGCTAGTACGATCGCCTTCATGCGGCGATCGCTGAGCGTCCTGTGTCGATGCACCTCGTCACGCGATGCACCCACGAGCACGTGACAGGCACGTCCAAAACACGTCGTTGATCTACTCAGTTCTTCATCTTCGAGCTCATCTGATCGTTCTTCTTTCTTCGACTGACTTTTTATTGGATTTAAATAATAAATTGCTAATTATTAGTCTCAATAATTGTGCTGTTTCTATTGATGATTGAAGATTAAAATATGAAGATCATAACAAGACTTTATTATTCATTGTTAAATTTGTAATGCCAAATTTTACTTAATTTAAGTCATTTTTAATCATTCCTACACGAAAAAAAAACAGTTTTGTTAAAGCATCTAAAAACTTAGCTGGATATAGATTTGAAAATAATTTTATTAGATTACCAAAATAATTATGCTAGACGCTCATAATGCTGATTGCAAGAATGTTAAAATTTTTTGTAGCATTGTTCATTACGTTTGTGTACGTTGTCATTGTTTCTATTCAACATGTCTTTAATTTAACTAAAACAATGGACTTAAGTAATTTAAGGAGATATGATTAACACAAGCAAGAAGTAACTTATACACTGAAAGAAAAGTATTTAGTACTTGACTATGATTGCATGGTAAAATAATTATAGTTAACAGTTATATATTTATAAATAATATTGTTATAATGTTATTAATAATAACCTTGTGTTTATAGTTCTGTTAACTATGAAAAAATTTTATTATAAATTGTAATAATTTCAAATATTATTATGAGGATTGTAAAAATAAACATTTTTATATAATTAATGTAAGGATAATTACAGTGAATATAACTATTTTTTTAAACATTAACGTATTATTTACATAGTAATAATAACTAATAGCTATAATTTATATGGGTAAAACAACTGCAAATATATAAATGGTAATGAAAACGACCATGATAATTAAATTATGATAAAATTGTAATAATTTTTTTTTCTCAGTGTATTAATGAAAACATAACAATTGCTGAAATTTTAGTATATGTAAAACAGTTGTTAAGTAAACAGTTAACTTGCGATATTTCAATGCTTACTGCCCACATAATCATATATTTCAACGCTTTATCTATACCTAAAATCTTACAACAACTTAGTTTTTAATTAATATATTTGTAATAATTTTTTAAATCATTTTTTCAACAGCGTTATCGAATTTTCTGTTATATTTCTTTAGTTCATCAAATGTCTTTAGTTCATAAGCATATTGTCGTCAGCTTTTTATTTGTATATTAAAAGCTATATGATGAATGGAGTTTTTTAACTTTTTGTAAGGACATACAAAAAGGTTTGATTTAACGGTTCATATAATTTTTATGTAAGTATCGAAGTATTTTAAAAAAGGAATGTGACGATATATTAGTCGTTCGATGCATCTCTCATAAGATACCATGGTATAATTTAACTTAAACTTTTGGTTTTTTTGAAACTACATGATCAATCGGTTTGAAATTTTAATTTGATATTCGTTCTGCTTTTAATAATATCTTATATAAGTTTTAAACAGTTTGAATCATTTTATTTTTAATCACATCTCCTTAACTCAACAAGTGTATTAAATTTGATTCTTTAGTTTATTAGGTGTATACTTTAATATAGATCCTGTTTATATATTTAGAAATTGTAATGCAACTGCAGAAATGTGTTGATTAGATGAGATTGCTTCTCTAATCATATTTTTATGTAAAATAATATTTCGATATATAGATACGAGATATTCGGCAACAGGGAAAAATTTAAGAAATTATTCTACATGATAAAATAAACTAAAATAAACAATAACATAAAAAATGCTCAAGGTTTTATTTTTAAATTGTAAATGTGTTTAAATGTTCATGTAAAAAGTGTGTCTAAACACTGAAACACGTAAATATTTAAATATTTATAATTAAAAACGATGGTTTAATTGCAATTTTATTATTCTTGATTTTCGTCTTATTTTATCATTTAGAAATACTTCTTAATTTTTTTCTGTTGCGAACATTCTGTATAATTATATAAAAGTTAAAAAACAGGTATTTCAAGGAATTGGTAAGTCAAGGAATTTAGTTAAAGATCCTTTAATATTTAACAATATTTATTATATTATAGATCCCTTTGTAATATTTTTATTTGGTAAATCTATGCCTCCTAGTTCTTGCGATAAATAAAATATACAATTTTTTGCCTTGACAATAATTTGTTAGATTTGCGGATTCCTGATTTCATAGATCTTTAGATTTATGTATTTCCTTGAATTTGTCATAGACACACGTATTGCAGTGTCTTCATTTCATCAACCGCAATCTTCACATTATCTTTAATAGGCATAAACATGAATAATATCATGAAATGAGTTATTGCATGCAGATTTCCGGATGCGTGCAGATTCTTTAAAGAATGAAATTATATTATACGCATCTATTGTTTTCCTCTGCGTACGTAATACAAATAGAATTCGTGCCTTTTCCTCGAATTAGTTGAGCATTGGAAAACCCTTGGATTTTGATTTATGGTTAAGCTATAACGTTGCAAATAGCTAGTTGTTTCGTGTGCAGGGAAAATCTCGTATTCCGAGTGTTAAGAGAAGTTGGTTAGAATACGAATCATATATTATTTCATGGTGATTTCATGGTTAGACTCTTCAGCATGCTTAGTCATTAATTCGTCATGTTTCTATTTCAACGTTACAGCACGCAAGCAAGAATGTGCTATAATTGACCAATATGATATGACGTTGACTTAAAATTATAGTGTAGTCAAACGTCATTTGCATCTTTTATTAATGTTAATCGTTATACTGAGAAAATTATTTTGATTATACTAACAAATCATATATAAAATGCATTTTGGTGAGACTAAACAAAATTTCTAATTATCATGATTAGACTCGGTATTTAAAAAAAATATTTAATAGAATCTTTAATAGATTTAATTGTAAAGATTTAATTTTAGTATTTGAATTTTCTATTATATTTCTACGAAACTTTTGTTATATTCACTAAATTAAAATGTTATGCTGTTAATATGTAATTTTATAACAAAACGTTGTATTTTTTAAACAGAACTAATTTTTTAAATCTATTTTTGTAGCGGAGTCACATTTTACTATTTCTTTTTCTCTTCGAGTTATTATGCAGTGTTATCGTATTTTTATAAATAACATTTTAAGTAATAAATACTTTATAACTTTTAATTTAGAATAATTTAATAATACAGTGACAAATGTAACTGTTAAGTTTTCAATTTAAAATATTGATTATTAATACAGTTTATTAATACAGATTATTAATACAGTTATTTTATAAAATGTAAATGGGAAGGAGGGGCTCGTATATATATCATAATATTATCTTTTCCTTTATTAATATCAAGAGATCTAGTTTATTTAACAAAAAGAAATTAATCCTATTTTCTTTTGGCAATTTCCAGAAAAATTTTGATTTGTTCCATTTTCTAACAGATATGTAGTTATTAAATCTATAAGATGTCCAATTTATGTAATCAGATTTTTCTTCTAATGTAATAATTAAATAATTTGAGAAACCAGTCGGTTGATATGTGTAAAGAACTCGTCGCTAAAATGCGACTCGCATAATTCTTGCGTTAAAGTCGAAGTGATCTCGATCTCACGCGCGTCGATCCAGGCCGGAAGTAGCGTCCCACGATGTGAATACAAATCCAACCGATCAATTTCCTCGGGCAGCAAGGAGAATGGACCGGTGCAGGTGTTTCGTCTTCGACCTGCTCTCGCATTTGCATCGGACTTCTATCGTGATGCAAAATCCGTAGCTCCCTCGTTGTTGTGTGTGTGTGTGTGTGTGTGTGTGTGTGTGTGTGTGNGTGTGTGTGTGTGTGTGTGTGTGTGTGTGTGTGTGTGCGCGCGTGTGTATACCGTTTGCGTACCTATTCGCGGGCGTTTACGTCGGCTGACGATGTGCACCTGCGACTATTTTATGTCTTCCCTGGAAAAGCTGGACACTAAATCCTAAACGCGGTTATCCATCGTCGATTCGCTGACTGCTGATTACTGACGTCAGTGGCGCAGCTAGAGATTTAAGATTAAATTAGCCTATGAGGACGAATGTCATTTTAGCCTGGGTTTTTTTTTACTGAATTTTATAGGTTGAAAACTTATAAAAATTTTAAGATTTATTAAGTATTATTTTGGGAATAACACAATTTTCGTTCTGATCACGATCGTTTAATCAATTTAGAAGATTAATTTTTAAGATTTGTAACGTTATTTGTTAAAAATATGTATAATTTTACATAAAGTATTTTTCTCTCTAATTTTTAATTAAGATAATATTTTTAGCCTTATTATGTTTTCTGAATTTTCCAATATTCCTATGATCCGATTCTTTCTTCCTAGCTACGCCATTGAACAGGATGCGTTTAAGACGACACGTACTATACTGTGACTCGATACAGCACGAACTTCTCGTCCGTTTTATTTGGAAAATTTGCAAAATGAACGCAATCCACAGGCGAGATGTTACGCGGTCTTTCAACTCGCCATGCTTACCGGACTTACCGGATTTACCGGACTCTTCGTGATTTGTTTCCAAATAAGATCGTGGATATCTACACGTGCACAGAGATGATGCATGTACTGTGGAAGCTAAGGCTCAAGTTTCTAATGCTTATAGAGGATAGTTCGGTCAAATATCATTTAAAGAATTTTCAAAGATTTTAATATATACAGGGTCATTCGTAAGCAATTGTAAAAAATTTAAGCTTTGCTTTATTTTATAAAGAAAAGGTCATATGTAAACATGTAAACATATGTCCTAAAGTGTTTTGTTTTCAAAATCCAAGGTGTTGAAACTGAAAAAGAATGATCAAAAATTTGGAAATCTAGAAAATACTTTCAAGGAAACGGTTGGAACTGTCTTTCACTGATCTTTATGAGCTTTGGATATGTTGTAGAACATTAAAAAATATTAGACTCATATTTTTTTATCTGCTTATCTTGAGGTTTAGAGGTTGAAACACCCTCGAATATAATTGGATTTTTTGCGTTTTTAGCGAATATCTTTGAAACTCTGAGGCATGTGAAAAAATGTTTTATACATAAGATTTATAGTTTTAAAAACTATTCGCTAAAAACGAAAAAATCTATTACTTTCGAAGGGGTGATTTCAGTCCTTAAATTTCGAGATAAGCAGATAAAAAATAATTTAATATTTTTTAATGTTCTACAACATATCCGAAGCTCATCAAAATTAGTGAGAGACAGTTCCGATCGTTCCCTTGTTAGAGATGATTTAATCAAATTTAGTGCTACTGTTTTTTTTTAAGTTTAACCATTTTTTTGAAATTCCGAACTAAAACTCTAGGAAAATTTCTTACGATTCTTTTCTTTTTTTCTTGGAAAAAAAATAGTGGCGTATTATTTTTTAATATCAAAATCTTAATATGATTACTCAAATGTCTCTGGTGGATCTAAAAATGTTTTATTGGTAATTATTTCTTAATACTACATGTAATTAATCACACCAAATTTGATTAAAATATTTCTAGATTTTCGAAATTTTCAAGTTTTTTTTTCAACTTTGTTTTTTCAACTGTATTTTGAAACAAAGTATTTAGGATATGTTTATAGTCTTTTTCTTCATAAAATAAGCCAAGAAACATCCTTTTAAATTTTTCACACTTATTTAGGAATTATTCTATACATGTACAGAGAGAATATAAACATATATATGTAACTGAAGAAAAATAAAAGTATACATACCTTAAATTGCAAATATTAATTTGAGAGATCTTATTTTATTAATATAATAGTAATTAATAATAAATATTTAAATTATTTATTATTAATAAAAATTAAGAGATAATCTAATAATTAATTTAAGATCTAATCTCATAATAATAATTGTAAATTTAAATTAAGAGAATGATCATACCGATCGAAAGCAGATCTTATTACACAATAATAATTTTCTAAGCGAATTTATATAAATTTACGAGTTCTTCCGAATTGCACGCCGCATGTTTGCCGGACTTTAAAACGCAGCTGTCAATTAGAACCAGTAATGTAATGTCACAAAATTAAATTGCAATTCAATTTAATAATTTTGATGTCAGTAAGCATTTCTACGATTTGCCTAAATCTATAACAGTAAAAGAATATTTTCGGGATTCTTTTATAATAATTGCATTTGACTTAATCCTTTCATTTCGGAATCGATACGCGAACAACGAGCGATTCGTATCGCCAATCGATTTGATATGCGTCACGAATTAATCAGCTATAGCTCGGTAGCAGATTGTTCTACAAGGTTTCGAGTTAGGCGAGGCTACCAAAGTAGTACGATCTGTATGTTTCACGTCTTCGACGCACTTGTCGCACGTGAACCGATCGACGTATGCCATTGCACAGCACGTGTAATTCGACATCGGCTAATCTTGATTCAGCCCGCGGCGATGGTACCAAATGAGATTCCGTCGGCAAAACCGTGCGCAGACATTCGTGAAAGCGGGAGTCAAGCATATCGCTGAAATCCTGGGAATTCCGGGATTTCTGATTTTAATTCTGCGGCGAAGAGGGCTGGCTCCGTACACGAGATATGAATTCGTTGTTTGACCAACGAGCCAACAATTGTAGGGGATGATTCACGAAACTAAGCGCAAAAAATATTGTGGTTTGAGGATAATAGTAGAAGGATGATGATAGAATAGTAAATTAAAATCGTTTAAACTTATTTAAATTATCTCGTAATGATTTAAAATTATATTTATAAATTTTTATAAGTGATTTGTATAAGTGACTGTTGCATACACACAAATTATTTACAAAAGTAACATGTGAGTCTCGTTTTGTCGTGAGTCTCGTCGATGAGAAAAACCACTTAAAACAAAAAATTATAATGCTGTCTTAGAATTGTAATGAATGGAAGTATTTTGTATATCAAAAGAAAATTTTACTGATGTATCAAAAATTTTACTTAGATATAAATTTAAAAATATCTGTTATACTATTACAAGTATCAAGTGAAACGCTGTAAAAATTTTATTATAGTAACCAACTTGAAAATCTTATATAATTATTTTAACAGTTTAATAATTATTTTCAGAAAGAGAGAGAGAGAGAGAGAGAGATTTGTATCTCCAGTTAAATTTTTAGATACTTTATCAAAATCATGTATGCAATTAAATCTGTATCTTTTATTGTTTCTTTCTGCGTATGCAATTAAATCTATCTTTTACGAGCTCTACATGTAATGTATATTTGATATGTCTCGTGAATTTTAAAGAAGACGCAGAATAATTGCAATTCAACGGTACTAGACGCTCGTTTTCTTGTCTACAAAAATGCCTTATTCGCAAATCGATTTCAGATGTACTGTACGGTCACTGAACTCGTCCTGTATTGTTGAACTAACTGTGTGCTGCTTTAAACTGGACTATCAATTATTTGCATGGTATAAATTTTAACTTGATATATTGTATATTAAAGAAGAAAAAATAAGCAATTTTCTTATTTAATTTTAATTTCCGTAAACCACAAATTTTTCACCCAAGGAAAATCTTTATATTAATATCATATAATTTATTTCGAATTTATTGTAAATCCAATTGTAAACTATCGTGACAAAAGTATTAATTTGTTAAAAATTTATTAATAAGAATTACGAATACATTTTTTGTTGAGAAGATGTCGTGTGAACACGATATAATCTAAGTAATTACAAAATATCCAGCCGATGATTTCTTTTCTTCTGCGAGACACTGGTAAAATAAACAAGTATGTATTATTCACTTTCTATACGATATATTCCTTTGTTCCTTAATTTTCATAAAGTATAATAATTTGCCAAGTTTATAATGCATAGTTTGCATGTTGGAAGTTGGGAGATTTTAATGGAATCACGGATATTCGAAGAATTAGAATAATATTTGTCGTCACATAAAAATCAGATAAAAATAGTTAAAAATAGTTAATAGATTGTTGCACTCGTATTCTGATATAGCAGACGTTTTATATATATATATATATACTATATATATATACTATATATA
>QKQZ01055910.1:0-25778 GCA_003595255.1 Solenopsis fugax | reverse complement strand
AAGCGTTCGAAGCTTCATATAGGGTCTCTCTGACCCACTTACGTGTTTAAGGGTTAATTATATGTGCCATTAATAAAAGTAACATGAATTTGAAGCCTTTGTTTCGAAACGACTATCACTAATGATGCCGATTTGTAATTAATGATAAAGTCTTCTGTGCGATCTAATTTCTAGATGAAGATTGGTATTTACTTACGAGTGCTTGTTTTATAAACGGCAGTAGAAACAGGGCAAAAAATACATGGAAACTATGCAACGGAGTCATTAGCGCAGCATCCACTTTACTATTTGAAGAGGCGTGTCTCGCAACGTTGCATAAAAGGTGCCTACGTTAGTGCACATTCGCATATCATTACTGTTAAACGTCTCTCCTAAAAGTTAACCGAAGACTGGCGGGAGATACTGTCGTTTGCTTTGCTGCCAATGGCAGCCGATTTTCATTGACAGTCGCTCGACAACTCGGCACGGAGACTGACATGCTGTTTTAATTATCTCGCACACACGCGCTTGGGATGTGCATAGTGATGTGATATCGTACAAAGTCTCATTTATAAAAGAAAAATATTTTAGATTATTATTTCGCAGGTACGGAATTATATTTCAAAGCTGTTTTAAAAGAAATTCTATTATGGAAAACTTATTTTTATTTGAAGATATTGGAAAAATTAATATTTATGTTTGTTCAATAAATATCAAAAATTTTATTACATATTTCGTAATAATCTTTGCGAATTGCAAAAGTATAACTTACGATAATTTTCCAATTTATTTAAGTGATAAAAATCTGAAGTTTGACACTAACAATTTATACAAATTATTATTTATAATTTATTCTTTAAAAGAAATTTTATAATAATTAAACTTACGGATGTCAATAAATTATCTATGTCTCACTTTTAAATAATTACCGTTCGCCCTTGATTAAATATACTTTGTTATAGATTTAGAATTAATCAAGAGCATCAAGAGTCACATTGTTATTGCATTATATTCAAATTAAGAGATGTTTTTAATTAAACTCAAAAATGATAATTAAATGATATTTACACGAGAATTACACCGTTTAATTATTACTAATTTTATAAATTATAAAACTGTTTAACGTTTCTACAGTTTCACTCTTGACGGATGCAGAGTTTTCATAAATGCTGATGTTCAAAAGAAGCTTACAAGATTTAGAAAATAATGGATGAAATAAACATTTTGTGAAGCATGATTTATAACACATGATTACTTGTGATATTAAGAACATAATTTTACACGAATAGTGTTCATATTTGCAGTTAATTATGATAAAAAGATGTTGTTCGTGCTCGTGCCTCTCCATATTCAGGCCGCAGCAGATCAGGCCTTTGGAGAGACCACGACCGCCTTCCATTGCCTCTGGTAAGTTAATTTTGTAATTTAATTACTATTAGTTACTAGTCAAATGTACTGACAATTAAAAATTAGATAAAAGAACGGATGTTTCAAAATATTGAAAAAAATATTAAAGATGTTATTATAATATAATTTATATTAATTTTAATGTCGTAATATCATTGTGTATATTATATTTGTATATAGAGTGTAGGAAAAAATCCTAATTACAATGTTATTAATGCTGATTAAAAAGTTCCGGAGAAAGGAGTAACTTTTCGAATAGATTACATCCTTAATGTTTTTCTCCCGGGGCGAGCTAAATATTCTTGCGGGATTACGATTATCTGCTGAATATCTACTGAAAGTTCGGATCGCATTAAGAGAGAGGAGTTAAAAAATCGCAAGGAAGATAAGAATATCATCTTTTTCTTGTTCCTCGTTCCGAATGGTTCTTGCGTGCTCGCTTCCAGTACGTGATTCAATGAATTTTTATAGATTTCTCTCCTTATCTTAAATATAACGTCCGTCAGTTCTCGGTAACTTAAGATGAGAGACTTCTCATCTTACGTTACTGAGAACTAACGTACGATATATTTAAGAATATTAAAAGTGAAACGATTACGCATCTACTTATTAACACGATGTCTCTAATTACTGAAAGCCATACAATTATTTGTTCGGTCGTTTTTAATCGCCCCTACCGCAATTCGTGAGACTCGCATAAAAGCGTCTATCTTTATTACACAATGGCACATTTTTTAATTTTATTGTTCCTATTTTCTCTTGTAATTTTTCTTTGTTTCGTAATAATTTAAAATATTGTGAAAAATAAAAATAAAATAAAATAAATTATTTAAAAAAGATCAAAACAAATCAAATTATTTCTAAAATACGTACTGGTTAAAAACTGCGAGCTCGAAAGAGTTAGTTAGCACTTAAGCACTACAGCTAGACTGATTCCGTGAAGCTTCGGTCATTCACATATCTGTCACGCATTGAGTCAATTAAAACGTTAAAATCTTGTAATTTCAATCCCTTGATCCGTTAATATCTGAGAATGTTACATGTTACTTTTATAATATCAAACTCTCTATATCTTAATATCGAACTTTCCAAAATCCACAACGTATCTGAATCTCTTCTTGTTAATTATCAATCTTAAATTTATGCAGCAAGCTAGCTTTGTTAATCACCCAGGATAGTTATAAATAGCGATATGCACCTATATATATATTGATCTATTTATTTAGAAACCGTATTATAATGTAAGAGTTTTCATCTATCTTCTCGCGGAAACACGAAATCATTTTCTTTAATTAATTGGATTTATCACGAGCAGGTTTTTTTTGCTGTGTCTTATGTATATACGATTTTGTGTCGTAAAATCCGCGCTCTAATGAATCTCGATAACAAGGGACATTCCCAGAGATATCTCGCTTGACACCACACGTAGCCAATTGACCCTTCTGAGGACAGAGTTCGTGTGTGCGGGTGGGATAGAAATCAATTAATAAAACGATAAGATAGACGAATGTCGGCGATATGAATCACACGAGCACGTAAAATAATGCGGTCCTTATTGCTTAAAATAAATACGTCTAAAAGTAATGGTCCATAAACAGGAGCGAGAGCTCCTAGTTTTCCATATAAAACGAACGTGATGCAAATTATCACGAGACGATTTTTTTAACGTCGGAATTCTTTGATTACGATTTTATTTACAATATTCAAGAGTTTGTTTGTTAAAAAAAATTTTGATTTATCAAATGAATTTGTTTTTGAAATATAAAAATTTTATTTTCTATCTTCTTGAAGATATATCATATTTCTTTCAATAAATAGGCTAGATGCTAAAAAGATCACATTAATCAAAATATGCAAATTAAACAAGCTTTTATCTCGATTGAATTTCGCTTGTAAAAATCTTTTAGAATACTCGGTATATAAATTTTATTGCTTCTTTTTTGTGAAAATACATCTTTTCTTTTTCATGAATACGCGAAGAGGATTAATTAGAACGTCATTCAATTAAAATTAAAGTTTTTAGATTTGCTATAAGACATAAAAAAATAATGACATTGAATATAGTGACAAAGAATTGAACAACCGTATCAATTTCAACATTTCAGTTAAGAGGCGAAGTACTCCTTCGATACACCCTAAAACCTATTTTCAGAATATTGGTCAAGGCTGACGATATACTACGCTATAAGTTTTATGCGACGCGTGTCGAGGGAACGTGTGTTTAGCCAACAATTTTTGGTACGATTAAAATTACAAAGAACAGTTGACGTTGAACTATATGTATAGCGTATGATGTCATCATTGAAGAAGAAAAAATTGCAAGGCCGGTAATTTGATACGTAGGCGATGATTTTATTATTATCGTGATACAGGAATTGAGCGACGAAAACAATTGATGAGATGAGCGTTGACAAAGTAGGTGTAAAGATCCTTCGTTTATTATCGCACGCTCGTGTCTCAAGGGTCAATTTGGCTATACTATTACGTAACGTTGATTTTTCATTGTCGTAAAACATGAAGTTAAAAAAAATGAAGTACATATATTAATCCATGTATATAAATCATTCTAAATGCATAAACAAAAATTGAAAAATATGATATTATAAAGTAATGCGACAAAATTAGACATTTAAGATATCAATTTTTTATAATCTGCAAATTTTTGTCTTCGTTTTAGTTAAAGAAATTTTTCCCTCTTTAAATCAATAAAATAAATTTTTCAAAAAACATGAGAAGAGATATTCTCTTTATTAAATTATTTCATATTTTCTCAGCTTTCTATATTCCGATCATTTGTAAATAAATACAGGTTCCATTGATACAATGCGCGATTTGTTCGTTCAAGCGCTTTCGATTTATCGCGCGTCCTCCGTTTAAGAAAATATACTTAGCCAGGTGGGAAGTGTTTAACTTCCGCCTCTCTTGCGAGGCGCCAGCCTTCGTTATGATTATGTGCATTTAAAACGACAATATTATTCATTAGGTATCGGTACCCGTTTGTCGTGCCAAAGTATACATGCACAGAATCCGCAAACTTTCTTGAAAAATGTGTTGTATTATCATAAATCAATATGTATGTGTGCGTGTTATCGTAAATCAATTCTTTACGCGTTTTCTTCGAAGAAATTTTTATGACTTGAAATTTGATCTGTCAAAATGGGATGTTGAACTTACGCGTTAGTAGCTTCGTTCATTGCTATGAATGAAAGTGAGATTACGCAAGCGGTGCCGTGACCGCTAAACGGTGACGTCACTTTCGCCGAGACGTGAAACCGTGTTATTATCGACTTTTTACTATCGACACATTTTCTCAAAGTAATCTTGAACAAACTAGATATATTTGAATTATCAATTAAAAATTCAAATGAAATAAAAAAGAATTTTTTTTTATAAAGAAATATTTTATATCTCCAGCACAAAAATGTATGTTTCTTAAAGAAGTATTTATAAATATTGCTAATTTATCATATTTCTAAAAAAATTACCGCATTATTATTTATATTTTATTACGTTAAGTGCCGTGCATGATATAATTGCACAAAATTCTTCAGTGCTTTTCTTCATGGATTGCATGCTGACCGGAAGATGAATCAGAAAATCTTCCCCGAATCATATTTTCGGATTGGAGACTCATCATTAGAGATTCTTTTCATTATGTCACGTTTTTTCAGCTAACTTTCTTCGTTGATTCATCCTCTTCTATATAAATATGTAAATATGCGCGATGTTAGACACGTACGTATTTTTATTTGAACTTTTATCCTTCTGCGTCTCATCTCAGATAAGAGGTTTATATATCATTATCGCGTATCGTGAGGTAGAGGTGTGAGAATTATTTGAATACAAATAGAATTGAATCTTTATGATTTGGTTTCAAATTATTCGAAAATTTCGAATCTACGAAGTTTGAATACAAATCACATATTTAACATTTTATAAAATTGTATTAAAAAATGTTTTTTAAACTATATAATCAATATTATTTTTCTTGTATAGAAATCTTTTTTATCTGTACACTGTTAAAAGCAGAATTTATCGTAATGTAACGGAAGCAAATTTCAAGCAGGTACATTAAAAACATTAAATGCATATTTAATGTAAATTTAATGTTGTGAAAAGTGCACTAAATTTCATGCTTTTCATTTAATATATAACTTAAAAATACAATTTCATGACATTTTTAACAGTGTATATTAAAACTCTACTCAACAACAAGCTGTTAATCAAAAGTTATGTTTCAACGATTCGATTTGATTTAATTTGATTCGGCATAAAAATTTTGAATTACACATCTCTAATAGGAGACGATGTTTCTCTATTACGCACAATCATTAAGATATTCCGACATGTATCCATTACCAGGGCATATCAAGTTTTACGCAGACAAGTATCTCGCTTGCGTGTCGTTCAGGAGGAGACACACCTTGATAGAAATTCTAATTACAACACTCGGAAAGAATCGACGCAGATAATGCATCGTAAAAACTGCAGCGTCCTTCCGAGACTTAATTATTCACGTCCTGTGTTGCATTTGTCGCGCAGAAAAAATGAGATTAGCATTTTGGTTGCTCCAAAGCGAACGCAGTCTTTGCAGGTAGCAGTTTACGAAGATATGACTTTATTTTTTATTTTGCTTCAAATTTAGTTTTATGATCCTGTTATTTTAAAACATTACTTGAAAAAGTCTAATTTTTAAATTTAAATTGATTGAGAAAAGAAAATCGACAGGAATCAAGCAATCATAATCTGGAGGATTCTGTATGATCGATCGATTTTTATTGTCATAACAATACTAACGTACACACCCGTGATATGTATCTCGTGACTGAGTCATTTGAGTACCATCATTTTTGTATTAAGACCGATGAAGTAAGCTGATTACAATGACAAATGGAGCGCGTATTGTTATTTGCGGATTGAATACAAGAGTGACTTTGTCTGACGTATTTACTTGCCGTATTATTAAAACTTGCCCTTTTTCTTAAAATACAATATCTGATAATAAAATAATATTCCTACTTGAAACATACTAAAATGTTTCCACTTAATTAAGATATCTCTATCATCCTTCCTTTTCTATTAATACCTCCTTTCTTTTCAAATAACAATCTGCAGTAATTCAAGTCTTAAGCAACACCTTGCAGTCGGCTAATGCAAGCAAAAAGTATATGACGTCGATCAATTGCTTTTAATGATGTTGTGTCGGCGCGAGAAGTAATTTGAAAATCAAAAGCTATTACACTGTCGTATAAAAGCTGAATGAGATCTCGCGTCACGCATCGAGAATTATCAGTGTCAATGAGAAGCATCGTTGAAAACTATCTCGCTGAGAAGGGCACTTTTTTTTCAAATCGCACGTACCATAATTGTCGCACATCGCCCTGACTAATATGGAATACCGCCTTGTCTTCCCGTAAACGGTAAGAACTTGGTCTCTTTAATTGACCTGAAATCCTACAAACCGTCGGTTTCACCGAATTGAGTCGTATCACGTCAACCGAAATGGAAATTGCGAGAGTCGGCGGTGATAAAGAGATTTTCTACACGTGTTCTTGAAGAGAAACGAGCCTGTTACATTGAAACGAATGAATTGAACGAAGATCCGATAGCAAGTAACGTATGATTTCACAGAGATATCGAAGCTTAATCGTCGTTTTTGTTATCGTGGCAATTTAAATGCAAGAATCTTGCATGTTATAATATGCATTCCAGGTTAATGGTCGATGTTTTTTTTTTTCTAATCATTAATCATCGAGATTAATGATTCGGAGATACCATTTTAACTTGTGGGATATTTCTATCTAAGGAATCGATTGTTTATAGATTTCGAAAACAGCTAATACCGTATTCTTTCAAATCGTGGGTTTTAATGGCTTCTCTTTAATGAGTATAATTAATGAATATAGGTTTACGTTATTAAATCGATTGCATAGGGTATGCAATCCATAATTACGAAATGCCACTGGCATCTTTACAAACATTAATAACTTTTTTGTCTTGTCTATTGAAATTAATTAATCAAAAGTAATTTAAAAAATAAAGACTTGCAAAATTTTATCTCAAGAAAATATTTATAAATTCTAAATGAAAGAGTCAAGTTTGCAATTCAAAGAAAAAGATAATTCTTGAAATTTAAGATTGTAAAATAATACAGAATTAAATAAAAAATTATTTAATTCATTTAGCTTATAAAGTTACATATTGCTGGACCGAATCATCTGGTTACTGTAGAATCACTGCTTTGGCATTTGCAACTCGTAAGTTGCAAATATATTCCCGGAATCTAGTTGTAAGTTGTGAGAACAATAGATGTCAAGAATGACGGCAGCTATGATTTTTTAAAACTGCATCTCATTAATATCTTTGATTAATATCTGAGTGAGATATTAAAAACAAGTGTGCATTTTTTATTACAATTCATAAATCTCTTTCTTTCTATAATTATGTCTAAATAAATAATAGATGTTATAGTTTCAGTAAAAGTTACGTAATAGTATTATTCTTGAGTTAAACACGCATAACAATGCAAAATATGAATTTTAATTCTATTCTTCTTGCTTTTTGATAGATTCTGATATATATACATCAGAATCTTCATCTCATAAAATTAAATTTTGCACTTTATTGTCATAAATTTTAATATACATTAGTATAGTACTAATATTATATTAATAAATAATTTTTATCGTTAAATTGTAATAAAAATTCATATAAAAATTCTAAGAATTGATATCGTAGGTAGTAAATTTGCAATCTCCTCTTAATCCTTATCTCCTTGTATCTCCTAATTAAATGTTATACGAGAAACTCAAGAGAATAGGTAGTCGATATATACGATAACTCGGTCGCGATTGTAAATCGCCGACTAATTTATGGGAACGAAAAAGTGGGTGACTCCTACTGACAGCGGGTGTCACCGATGACGCCATGTATGGTCGCGCAAGATGTTGTATCACGTGCGTCCTTGAGATTGCTCCTAGAATGCAGCGGCCCACCTTAACTGCACGTTCTTCCTTCCTCTTCGTCGTTGGCGGGCTCTTCAGTCATTCAGTGAACTCGCGTCCGTTCGCGTTCCGCGACCATGTATCCAGCATCCTTTCGTTCGTATCCGCATCCGGTGCATCCGGTGCACCCGGATCGTCGCGGAATGTTTTACAGATTCTACGATCGCTACCGGATATTTAATGATCGGCGTACCCGACCGTTTCCGTTCAGATTCTACTGTGAGTCCCTCGCATTCTCCGTGGATAAACCATACAATTGTATAGAAAAAATGAGACGCAAACTGCACTTCGTGTTCATAAGAACAATTTTGAGTTTGAAATTATCATGTTAAAATTTTTAAACACAATCTTGAGGGTGTCAAGTATAAATTTCGCTGTTTATAAATTTAATAAAAATTAAAAAATTTTTATTTAGGGCATTTTTAAATCTTTTTTTTCCAATTTTTTGTGGTCTTGCAAATTTAAAATACAAAATAATATTGTTTACATTAATATTTTTTAACAAAAAAAAACGTTAGAAAAATATATTTGATTTGACCATTACTTTTTAATTAATGATATTGATAATGAGTTACTTTTTAAAATTAGTAATTAATATAACGATAATTAGTTACTTTTTCTACTCAATAACAAGTAACGGTAACGAGTATTTTTTAAAAAGTAACTTTCCCAACCCTATTTAATTATTAGTTAATATTATCTTCTTTGGAATAGAATTCATAGCTTTTAGCTTACTTTTTGTAATTTTCTTCTTTTGTAATTTTCTTCTTTTTGTATGAGAGATGGTTCGTAATCCTAAAAAAAGTTGTCGTTTGCAGGGGAGGATTTTGGTGTTCCAGTATTAACGATTCACAATGTAGATACTTGCATCGAAGAGAACGGCGAGAATCATCGGACATCCAGATATGAGCTGATGACCCGTCAGGATGACAGAGCAAGACTCGTCGTCAGACGTGGTCAGGAATTTTATCTGCACCTCAGTCTATCTCGAGACTATAATTCTTCCATCGACGGTATTTCTATCGTTTTCATCCTGGACGGCATCGAGAGGCCACAACATGGACACGGGACACTAGTGGCAACCGCTCTGTTGCATCCCGGTGAGATTTCCGAAGCCGCCTGGCAAACTACCATAGACGCCAGAGGACCAAATTTCTTGAGAATAAAGGCGAGTAGAAAATGTTGCTGAAATGCGAGATCTTGCGAGATTTTTCGCTGAAGATTTGATTTGGATGTTTGATTAAATTTGATGTGTACTTGACATTTGTAATTTTGATATATGAAACAGTTTTATAATTATATTAGAATTATAGTTTTTCTCTCTTAATGTGAAAAAGGCTTAAAATAACTAAATTTGCATATTGAATCGCCGATATCTTGCAAATTGTAATATTAAAACCGTCGACATTCGTCTTGATTAATTTGGGAACGTTAAGCGTACGAATCGAGGGAAGAAATGAGATGGAAAAGGCTTTTTGTTAACGAAGTCTGTCGCCCTTCAGGTTGTGACATCCGCAAACGCGATTATAGGCAAATGGAAAATGGAAATTGATACCAAGAACAAGGAATCCGAAGGTGCTGTCAGTTATACAATGGATCAGCCGTTTTACTTGATCTGTAATCCCTGGTGCAAAGGTGCGTATTAGCAGATATTCTAATCTTTCGTTTCCTAACATTTCGAAGAGTCGAGCAGCGTGACAAGGAAAGAACAGTTTTGAAGTATTTAAAAATTTAGCTAGATACAGATCTGAAAATAATTTTGTTGGACCATCAAAATAACTATGAAGGAAGTTTAAGCAAAAAATTGATGAGCAAACAATTTTTTACACTTGAACATTTCACATAATTATTTTGATGGCTCTAAGAAAATTATTTTCAGATCTGTAAGTAATCTAAAAGCAATTTTGTTGGACCATATCAAAATAATTATGAAGGATATTCAAGTATGACAAGCAATGCTGCAAAAAATTTTGATAATCTAGAAATCAGCTTAATAATTCTACATAATTATATTGATGGCTAAACAAAATTATTTTCAGATCTGTATTTAGCAAAATTTTCAGACACTTCAGCAAAGTCTTCTTTTAGTATAAAGGCTAATCTACAATATGCTCTTCGCTATCTGTTTCTTGCTTTTTGCTTATTGTCTTTTTATCTCTTTGCTCACTATTTTATCGACAATCACGTTTCTAGTCACATGTTTCTTGTCTCTTTTCGAGTTTATCAACTTTTATCTCGCCAAATTCGATAAAACATTGCAAAGAGGCAAAAAAGGGATAGGCAAGAAAACAAGACACAAAAAGCAAAGAGCACATTATAGATTAGTCTTAACAATGAACAAGAGACATTCTTGGTTCAAGCACGCGTCGGAAAGCTAAAGATTTATATTTTAACACGTTCGTTACCACATTACATACGTGTGACGCACCAATTCTCTTGAAAACAGACGTCACATACATGTTACATATTATGTTACATACTCAATTTGTCTATTTGCTACATTTATGTGTGCACAAGTGAAAACGTGCATATTGTGTATAATTGCTAAAAATAAAGTGTGGTCTATGATGTTGATTTTCTAATTGCATAACAGTATAGTGTTAATGTTCCCCGATTTTTACGAAGTATTTCTCCTTTTCAGACGACATAGTGTACTTGGATGGTGAGGCCGAATGTCAAGAATATGTAATGGCGGAGGACGGTTTAATTTGGCGCGGCAGTCACAACCGTTTACGGCCCACTGTGTGGAAGTACGCGCAATTTGAACGAGATATCTTGGACTGCGCCCTGCATCTGATGAACCAAGTTGGTAGGGTTCGCGTGTCCGGCAGGAACGACCCGGTCGTCATAACGCGTTGTCTATCCGCCGCGGTAAGCCATTCGGGAAACAATTTTCTTTGCATTTTCATTTTTTTTTTATTTTTAGATACTGCAGTAAAATTATTCTTTCCGTGTAATAAAGTTTCAGAATTTCCGGGGTGCTAAACGACATTGGTTTTAGGTGAACTCCCCCGATGACAATGGGGCGGTAATGGGAAATTGGTCGGACGATTTCGGGGGTGGTACACCACCTACGAGGTGGATGGGCTCGCAGAAAATACTCCAGCAGTATTACAAGACGAAGAAACCGGTCAAGTACGGACAGTGCTGGGTCTTCTCCGGTGTGCTGGCAACGATTTGCCGTACTCTCGGTATACCCTGTCGAGTAGTGACCAACTACTCGAGTGCGCACGATACTCAGAGCAGTCTGACCGTGGACTATTTCGTGGATGCGGAAGGCAAGATCATGGAGGAGCTCAACAGCGATTCTATCTGGTAACTTGAAGACTGAAAACGATCAGTCTTTTGATTAAGTCAAGAATGTGATAAAAACCGAAATAGAAACAGTAAATCGAGAAACGACACTAAGCGATTAATTTTATTATTCAAGATAATCAGCGTAATGCTATTTTGATGTAGCTGATTTTAAATTGAATTCGAAAATTCGAAAATATTAATGGCGTAGGTAATGGGATTGATTTGATCGTGATAGGAATTTCCATGTTTGGAACGAAGTTTGGATGAAGCGGTTGGATTTGTCGTCGGATTACTCGGGATGGCAGGTGATCGACGCGACTCCTCAGGAACTGAGCGAGGACGCGTATCGTTGCGGACCGGCATCGGTGGCCGCCGTGAAGAAGGGAGAGGTCCTGCGTCCCTACGACAACGCGTTCGTCTTCGCCGAGGTGAACGCCGACAAAGTCTACTGGCGTTACAACGGGCCTACGCAGCCGTTGAAGTTAGTTCGTAAAGATATGTACGGGTATGTATCATGAATTTGCTTATACTATCAATCGTCGTAACGATTATTAGGACTAATTGCGTTGAATAATGAATTGATGATGACTCCGCAGCATCGGCCAGCTGATCAGCACGAAAGCGGTTGGCAGATGGACAAGAGAAGACATCACGCACAGTTATAAGTATCCAGAAAGTAAGTGGGTAAAAACATTTCTATCTCCTCCCTCCTTCCTTCCCCTTCGATACTTGCACTGATCTATATTCGTAACAATAAAGAGGATCATGTTGTCTTATCGATTAGTATTTTATTTAAATTCTCATAGCGTTGCGCGATGTATTGGATCGTCTAATCCTAAAATATCAATGTAAAGTAATGTACATCTGCTCGATTATTAATGGCAAATGCAAATGTAGTAATAATCATTTTTAATATTAATAGAGTCCGATGAGGAACGTGCGGCTATGCTGAAGGCGCTGCGCCAGAGCGAATCTTTATTTAGCCGTTATTATCTCAACGAGGAGTTCAACGACGTCATGTTCACTTTCGAACTGCGCGATGACATCATAATCGGGCAGCCATTCAGGTACTTGCTTTTGATCGAATTACTTTACTATTCCTGCAAGTGCTCTTTAAATAATGTAGCGATTACTTAACCAAATTATACGGTAAGATATTTGATAACGTAGCATTATTAATTATTAATATAACAAAAAGATGATGTAAAATTCTTTAAACCTATTTTATTTTCCTTCAAAATTTAGTTTAGTCGTCTCTATCTACTTTTAACACTTTCCTTCCATTTTATTGCATTGTGACACTCATTCGCAACCTTTATTTTCCGACAGCGTCGTATTACTGATAAAAAATCGAAATTCGACGATGGAATACCGTGTATCTGTAATTCTGAGAGTGGAGACTGTGCTGTACACCGGCCGAGTAGGCGACCCGGTGAAGAGATTGCACATCGATAGACTGGTCCGACCAGGGGTGCTAGAGGAAATTCGCATGGACGTTTCCTGGGAGGAATACGGTCCGAGATTGTTGGATCAATGTGCCTTCAACATCGCCTGTCTCGCGACCGTGAAGGATACGAACTTTGAGTACTTCGCACAGGACGACTTCCGCGTTAGAAAACCCGACATTAGGATCACGGTAATTATTGGAACGCGCGTAATTAACATTTATAAGCGATGAGAGTAAAGCTGGGAGGATAAAAAATGATATAGAATAAATTGCTGTATTTTACTTTTTGTAAAAAAAATTAAATTTTTCGATCTTTAGTTGCATAACGACGCAGTCGTCGGTCAGACTCTTCACGCTTCGGCCAGATTCCGTAATCCACTGCCAATTCCTTTGAGGAAGGGTAGGTTCCTCATCGAGGGACCTGGTCTGGACGAGCAGTTGAAATTGAAGCTATCGGAACCTGTCGAGGTGGATACAGACGCGGAATGTAGCTTCTCTATGATGCCGAAATTAGAAGGACGCGCCAGGATAGCGGCGAAGTTTTATTCGAGGGAATTGGAGGACGTTGACGGACATTCGAACAATTTTATAGTCAAAGCGGCGAAAGCAATCGATTATCCCGAGTGATTTTCATGTATTTTCTATGATATTTTAGCAAATAATGTTGCGTTTTTTATATTTTTACTTTTGATTTATATAATATTTACATTTAGACTTATATCTTCATTAATGATGTGATAATAATTCTTCAATGCAAAGAGAACACAAACTATCATAAAGTCATAATTGTAATTGCTTGATGCCAAAAAGATTGAAACTTTGCGTAATAGTTTGCACAAATTTCTGAAATTATAAAATTAATTCTTACAGATGAATTAAATTTATATTTTCTTGATGGAAAAGAAAAAAAAAGCGTAAAATGTACAAATCAAGAAAATGAGTGTATACTTTGCCAAAAATTTTGTTTTATATTATAGAAAGTATCAAGCTGCGAGAGGTGCAAAATGTTCATTTATTTATTGCAATTCGAGTGCAAAAATTAGAACTCTAAGTGTAAACAGCGTGTGTGCGTATGTGTGTGTGTGTGTGTGTGTATGTGTATGTGTATGCCAATTAGCGTGAATTAGCTAAGCTGAGCCATAATGAAAATTATTTTTAATGTATTATCTTTTTTTCTATTTATCTTGCATAATAGTCGTTATTTTTCTACGTGTTCATAGAATGTAAAATCGTACCGTTTATACACACGTTTTTTTGTACGTGAAGAAAATAATCTGTGACTCATTTTATCGTTCACGTTTATTATTTCTGCTTCGATTGCAACCTGACCTTCTCATTGGCTGATCAACCTTGATGATAATCATGCATCCTTTCGGGACGGTTGACGTTTGGTCTACGATCGGTGTCAGAGATCGTTTGGGGGCGCATTTATCTCTGTAAATTGCGAGCCGCTTAACGGACGCGGATATCATTGAAATAACGACGGGAAATATCGTCAATGCCACACACATTTCGCGCGATCTCGGAGAGAGGGATCCCATCGCAGCCATACTGTCCTATTTCCTGTCGGATCGTATTGGCATCGCGGGCCTGATGACGAATGGCAGGCGTTTAAGGCGAACGTCAGTTACTCTTAAGAAGCAACTGCACGAATGGGGTACCGGCCCGAGCCGCGGCTTCCGCGGTGGGCACCAGTAAAAAATTCAATCGACAGAGACTACCTGGCGGCCGATATTAACGACCGGCAATTGAGAGGGTCGCTGTGGCGAGTGCGTGATTATTCAGAGAAGAAGAAGATAAAGAGTAAGGACAGGGACGGATACATGTAAAACTTAATGGAATTTGATTTCGGGTCGGCTCTCGCTGACTAATCCTGTTAAATGGAAATACATACCAACTGTTGAAAATTACGCAGTGTATTTTTGCTACAGGTTCGAAGTTGCTGTTCAAAATCTTATGAAAAAATATAGGCAAGAAAAATGAAGTAAAAAATAAATTTGACCATTCAATGTTTATCTAACATATTTTTCTCTGTCTCGAATAGATGTAAATGCTTGATATTTCCAAATAAAATAATAATATTGTTTTATATTATATTTCATGGAGTAGTTGGTGGTTGGTTCATTTAACTTCTTTCTACTTAGTTGTATTTTTGTCGGAAGTAAAAGTTTAAAGTTATTAGCTTCAGACATAAGAGAAAAGTCGCCATTCGTCCCTGAAGAAGAGAAAAAGAAGAGCAGAATCTTGCGCGCGCGCGACAGCGGGAGGGAGCAAAAAGGGGATGCGGATGATGATGAGCTTCGAGCTGATACGAGGCTAGGCTGATGCGAACGATGTATCACCATCCGGGAAATTAATGTTGAAATATGGGCCTGGATGAACGATACGCGGCGCCCAGGCGGGACCAATGGGGACCAACGAGGAAGCGCGCAGAGAGTGGCGAAGAAGAGGATTGCACGACGGCCGAGGATATAGAGGGGAGACGAGATTGTTATGGAATCGATTAATGAATCGTCGGGCGAAATAGTAAGGGGACGGGAATATACCGGCGCAGCAAATTGGACAGAGAGTTGAAGGGATGAGTGATGAAAGGAAGCAGGTTGGACGAGTGATTGGAAAGCAAATGTGAACGCGTGCGCTCAGCTTTTATGCTTCACAACTGATCGCGAGTAAGGCTTTATTTATCGCGAATCATCCTCAGGTTACTACTAGATTGAAAATGTCATCAAAGCAACATCTTTTCCTGTGCGTAATTTACGAAATATTTCGCGCGTCTTCACAATTCTGTGTTCGAGCACCGACTTTTGAATTATCGCGTTCATTGTCCTCTAAACTTGTCTTTCTGACAAAACCGATTCCTTGAGAATGGATGGATTCTCTCCTACGCAGGCCAAAATCCTGATTAACATGCGACAGAACGGCGGTATGACGAAGCGTCAGGCGAGGTAAAAGGAATCGTGGGAGAGGGTTCAAGGATGCAGGATGCGCGGAGTGACCGAGAGAGAAGGAGAAAAAGAGAAGGGAGATATAGCAAGATGATAGTGAGATATGTCTAAATACATAACCGTGACACGTGATGGACGTGTTGCGGCCGCTGTCTACGGGGGTCTCGACGAGCGGGGGCCCGGCCGGGGCCCGCGGCACCCCGCTACGCGCTATGCATCAACACCCGGGATCCATCCCATTATACCTCATCAAAACAACAAACACGCCTTCCACGTTAAACCAACATCCTNACATCCTTTTGTTCCCATCGAATCCCGCGTATCCATCAGGATCGCCGCGCGAAGGGTACATGTCAGTGACGCGATCTCTTCGACGGGGGGTCCTCGCGGCCCCATGAGGGGCGGGTGAGGGGGCGGAGGAAGGAGCAGAAAGAATTCGAGGAGATCTCGTGAAATGTTATTAATGCCGCGGGGTCAGAGGGATAAGCACGCTCGGGAAACGTCGTCCTGTAGATTTGTACCTGTCTTCGTCTTGTCTCGGCCTCATACGAGAACGACGAAAGACGTTGATCCGTGGTAGAAAAGCGCATGCTGCGATATAAATAATCCGGGTGCTCACCCCGGTATGCACCCGGCGAATAAGGAGGGCCCCCGGACCGAGCGACGGGTTTGGGAAAATTGGTCATCGACTCCGGAATTCTCCCGGATGAGTTATATCTCGTCGGAGCGAGATCGTCGGTTCGGTCGTTTCAATTTGTAGAGACAAAGAGATTTATGCCACTCAAGCGGAGTGTGATAGTCACGAGAATGTGGTATCAATTAATAAAAGATAGATACCGGTAGATGTAACGGTGTATCAAATGGCTTTACTGATGTAAAATAGATCTTCATCGTTTAACATAATTTTTTTTTTAATTAGACGCAAGTATAACATAATATAAATGTTATTTAATTTTTATACTTACTAAAATTTAATAAACAAATTTTTATAACAAATTTTTTAAATATTCGATCGCTTGGTGCTCACGTATTTTAGTATTGCAGGTTGTTCCTAGATGGCAGCACATAATACTTATAGGAAATATTGCAACTTGGAGAATTTAATTCTGGCAGCAAAAGCACTCTTAAAGTTATCATTGCATACATTAATTTCAGATTGCGTTCACATATACAGCTAATCTTGCGTCTGTGAAGCGTTAAGGTTGCTAGAGTGCTAGAGTGACAGATTCGCGACGTCTTTCCTGACACTGCTTTAAAACGAAGTAATGCATGCAGTTTACAGATGCCTGGATTGCAAAGTCAATCTTTGATGGATAATCACGAGGATGGATAATCGCGATTTTACGGGCTCTTCCGCGATTTCTCGCGCTTTCTCACGCTCTCTCGTGTCTCCCGCGAATAAAAGAGAGGAGCGAAATGGCTTCCGAAAGTGTCCGAGCGCGAGTCGATCGATCAGCGATGAGGCTCGGCTGTACCGTGAGCGGCTGACAGTTTATTGCCAATCATATACAACCGTAATCGGGGATGGCATCAAATGCGCCTGACCCCAATAATCCATAATGGCTCACTCGTTATGATCGACATGTCAATCTGGCCAAGTGTCTTTTGGCCACATATTCTCCTTCCGTCATTTATTAGGCGATTAGACACCTCGCATCGCAGAGTTCTCGCGCGACTGTATTTCCACCTAGCTATCAAATCCTGACGCACTGATTTTGTCTTCCATTTCTAATGAATAGACGTAAATTGTTCTACACGTGTTACGCAACAGGAGATGAAATACTTTTTCAGATTTTAATAAATCGATGGAATGTGTAAATTATTTTACATTGAAACTATGTTTTTCAATAATATTTTTCTCTCCTAAATTTTAGAATTATTTTCCTATTTCTTTAATGATGCAAAATGTCCAGGAAATATCCAGTTTAATGTAACTTTTTCTTGAAAGGAGAGTTAGTGAAAAGGTTATTTTTTATAGAAATAAATAATTAAATCTTTGTAATTTTCTAAAAAAAAAAAAAATCTGATAGTGTTTCAATAAATTGATTGTATTTCATCAGTTAATGAATAATAATCATCAGTTACTGATATAATAATCAGTTTATTGAGACATTTTATCAGTTCTTTTTTTAAGCGTTACATTGTGAAAAAAATGTTAACTTGAATAAATTATTAAATTTTTTCAATTCAAGTTTTTATGCATTTAAGTTAAATTAAATTTCTTTAGTTTAAGCATTTAGATATTTAACATAAATACTTGAATTTTAAAGAAATTCAATTAAGTTGAACAATTTGTCAAAGCAACAATCAATTTTGTCAAGTTAACAATTTTTTTATCTCAAAAAATGTACAATTCATATAAAAGACCACGAGATTTTAATCTAGTAGTTTTATTCAAGCGTAATTTGTTAAAATAATTATACCTAATTTTAGAATGATTATTAATGGCAGAACTCTCATTTCGTAACTATCAAAGAAATGAGCACGATTTATAGGCAACACGATCTCATTAATATTCAAGACTTCTCGGAGAGATAACTCGTGGAACATCGATAATGCAACAAAAAAAAAATGCGTAATCGTGTAGCTCAATAAACAGCATAGAAATTAATCGCAATAATTGCTTTGAAGAAAAGAAAAAAAGAAGACGGAATCTAAGGATAACGCGAGATTGCGTCTTTCCTGTCGATCTATCGTGAGTGCCAGCGAGCGGTATATTGTCCATTGTATGTTAATTAAAATATCAAGTGCACGCGCGCGTGATACTTCGATGATTGCGACTGATGCTTCCCATCATCAGGAAAACTCGTTGCGATAAAACGCCGTGAAACGGAGCGCCGTTCCGCTTTTACGTTCCTTTCGTTTATTTTTTTAGGTCGCGAACCCATTCCTTCGAATTGCAATAACGTTGGCCGCAACGCTGATTACATTGCGCTTCTGGAATTATTCGTCTTAGGGGGAGCGGAAGTCAAAAACCGAATTCAAACCGCGGTGGCTTAACGGTTCAATGCGGAATGTTAATCCGCGGCTAGCAACGCATTAATATTAATCAGCTGTAGCTTAATACATTATAATTTATGATAATGTATTCTATAATAAATAGAATAATATTGTGTGACTATAACGTAACAATTTGCAACGTGATATTGCAACGATTATGTCGAATAATTTTTTGTGTCACACGTACCTCTCGAGCCTCTTCTTTCAAAAATACAAAATAACGATTTCTAAATGTATCTGCGTACATGTATCGAGTACTTCCATCAGTTTGAAACGGAGGGTATGAGAGGTCGATTTTGCTTCGCGATCGTTTCCTGTCAATCTGCCTGTATGACGGCCGTCCGACAGTTTATTATTTGCACTTCTGCGCTCGGCACGGCGATATCCCGCCGATCGCGTTTGTCCAAACAAAGGGCGAGAGCGAGTCGACTGCATAATAACGAAGGGCGTAGTAATTTGACGGATTAGAAAATGATCCTCGATGGATCGAAGTTAATCTCGGTAAACCTACTATCTGTGTAACGTAATGAAAAGACTTCTAGTCCCGATTACAGCGAATTCATGATCAGACACAGGGCTCCCGAATATTTTAATAAAAAGATAATCTAATTGATGCCTGCTGTGACATCTTGCAGTTTCGCTCGATTCTTGGGGATATCGTTAGGCGGCAGGCCGACTGCAAGTGGTGAAAAATTCATAAAGCCGGAGCAGCCGTAACATCTCCTCCCGCGTATGGAAATTCGCGGTATCGAATTCGGAGGACCAATTTCCATAGGCGCGCGTCCGCGAGGGAGAGGAGGATGTTTACATAGGTAGAACCGGCAGTTGCGAGCGTATTTGCACGAGGATTTCCCCGGCGAGAGCCGGGCCGCAGGGTGAATTGGATACTCCGTCGACTCCGTCCGTATCGTCGACGAAGGGCGGCGGCGGGTCTGGATAAGGGTCGTAGGAGGGATCTTCTCGGTCCTCCACGGCGCGACGGCGGGAAGGGGAGGGGTGGCAGAGGGGCGAGAATAAAAAGGGGGCGAGAAATGGCGCGGATGCCTCATTACGCATGCACCCCGGGCGAGAAGGGTCCGAGAGTGAGTGACTGACTGACGTACCTCCTCGTCACGCATACACTCACGTGTGTGAGCGTGAACGCGCGCGTCCACGTGCGCGGACACGCCTATTTTGTCGAGTGTTAGGGGTTACGCGTACGCGGAGGACCGGTATGCGGTCGTGCACACGGTGTGCACTGTGTTGTGGCAGCGCCGCGTCGTCGGTTTTCATTTTCGCGCGACGCCGAGGGGCGGAGTGCAAATTCCGGTTGGAAGACACTGGAAAATCCGGAGCGACGGAACGCGACTCCGGATATCTCATTGTAATTGAATACCGTAAGATTCGGAGTAATCGAATCTGTCGGACAGGCGCGAGGCGCGACTGAAAAGAACGTCTTATTCTCATGAGGCGTCGTTGTTACAAAGTCACATTTGTGATCATGATTTGGAGGCATTTTGTTGCGTTTTACTTATGTCACAAGTTCTTTGGTAGTATCTTTCGCTTAGATACTTTTTTACTGTATTAACATATCGCTCATTTTGCTACAATACGATGTAACTCTAATAAAACTTAATTTTTTGAGTTGTCCGCAAAGAAAGGAAAATTCTGATAAGGATTGAATACATTAAATGAAAAGCTAATGATATTTTCATTGCTCTACAATCAGTAGACCAAATCATAACATTAAAATTGCATTTAAAAATAAAACTATAAAATTTTTATGATTCAAAGCATTCAAATTAAAAAATTTTGAGTTATGTCGTTATTGTTGCAAATGAGCGATTATATTAGTCAAAGTTTTAAACTAAAACTAAACCGTTAATTGTTCTTATTTTTTTGTCTAATTTTTTAAGCGTCAAAATATAATTGTGTCGGATATACGAAGCGATTGAAAAGAATGTTTTATTTTTGTATTAGGTGTCATTGCTACAAAGTCACACTCAGAAAAAATGTTGTTAAGTTGACTAAATTTTTCAATTAAAATTTTTTTAATATTTATTTATGAAGTATTTACATAATATTTGACTTGTATACATAAATTATTTGAACTTCAGTTTAAGTCTTTATATATTTAACCTAACTATTATACATATACATATATTCAACTTAAATAGATAAATATTTGAACTGAAGAAATTTAATTAAGTTAAAAAATTTAGTCAAATAACTTTTATTATCTTAGTGTACATTCGTCTAAAGGCATTTTGCCTGTTACGTTACACTTACCTCGCAAGTTCTATGGTGATGTCTCACACTCTTCCGCTTTCCACTCTTCCGAATTGACATTTTTGAATTATCTGCAAAGAAAAGAAAATTCTGATGAGAATTGAATACACTGGCAATGAGTGAAGAGCTAATGATATTGTACTTTTATTGCTCTACAATCAATAAATCAAATATACCAAAATCATATTTAAAAATACTATTACAAAATTTTCATGATTCAAGACATTCAAACTAGAAAATTTTGAGTTATGCATTGTAGCAATTAAGAAATATCAATCAAAGTTATAACTCGTAACAGCATCTAAGGGCATTCTGTTTTGTCTGTTACGTTTTGCACCACACCTTGTAAGATAAGTTCAGTGGTAGTATAAGTATCTTATCTCACACACTCTCTCGTTTAGATATTTTTTTATTGTGTTAATATATCGCACAACAACGACGTAACTCAAAAGTTATAATTGAGTTGCAAAGAAAGGAAAATTCTGATGAGAATTGAATCGTCGGAGCCACATGAGCATTTAGACAGACTCCCTCTTTCTAAGAGACGATACACACATGCGTATCTACCAAAACTCCGACACAAAAATAGCGACGTGTGTATACAGCAATTTCGGCGAAACCGCCACTAAGGCGCGTCACGATCCGCCCTCTGTGTAAACCGTTTCCACCCCTTCTCTCCTTCCTCTCCTTTCTTCCCTTCGATCCTTCAACCCTCGACAGTCTTCCTCACCGTTTCCATCTCCACCCTTGCGGCGCCCTAATTGCACCAGTCCTGGCAGCTAGTCACTTTACCATAATCTCCTGGGTAATGGGGTCCCGGTGTGCGCGAGCGCGCTCACCCCCTCGACAATCTCTCCCGCGCGCGTTCGGGGTTGCGTCGCGATCGAAGACTCGCTCTTTGTCGGCTCCGGCAGATTCTCGCAGAAATTGCCTCACCGCGCGCGGACCTTTTCACCCCGAGGGGTGAAAGTTGCGGACAAGTATCGCGGATCTATCTTCTTCGCCAATTACGCACGTTGAGAGACACCTTTTGACGTAGCAAGGATAAAAGATGAAGAGCGACTTTTTAACAATGTATCTGAGATCCTTATTAAATCGAACGTTTACGTTCATGTCGTCGCATTTACGCTTTATTCACGGATTTGTGTTTTAGTCAAACTGTAGGTTAAAATAATTGAAGTAAACCGTGTTCATATGTATTACACACGAATTTTACTTTAAAAACAATAGAAAAAAATTCTATAAGGATCTTGCTAGTTTAGATAATATATTTAGATAATATACCGCACAATTCGCTTGTAATATTATTTAAAATTTTGTATTAGTACAATAAATACAAATTGTTTATTTGTTTAAATCAGAAAAAATTTAAAAGATAAAATTTGGTTTCTTTTATTCTTTTTAAACTCTGATATTTCAAACAATTTGAAATGCAAAGAAGCATAAAATATCAATTCTTTCTCTCCAGATGTTTTACGTTAAAAAATTTTAATTAGAACGTTTAATGGTATCTATAATAATTAATATATAATATGATTACTGATTGATACGGAATAAAGTATTACTAATGTATCAGATTCCGATGACTGTAATAGCATCTGGAATGACAATAGTAACAGCGTAATAAGTGCGATAATAATAATGGACTGTCTGGCGAGCGTCGACGAGATTAACAGGTCGTTAACAAAGTAGCTGATGGACCGTCAAATGTTCCTCCGTCGGCGTCTGAGTTTTTTCGAAAGAGGATCACTTCCTGACTAGATGCCCGCAATTACGGCCCAATTACGATGCATAATGGCGACACACGGTGCGCGATCCGAAATTGGCGGCAATTTTGGGCGACAAACGATTAGGACACGCGATCTATAACGGAAGCAGCCACCACGTCACGCCAATTATGACCGCCATTTTCGAGCGAACCGCGAAGGACCATTGTCGTCGGGTACATAAAAGAGGAAATCGAGGGATTTTTTTGCGTGTCGCCGGTAATGTGGCCGGCGGGCTGTCAAAACCTATCATTTCGCGTTCGCGAGCCTAACCGGCTTGGTACCCGGCGTAATAGGGCCCCGATCGACAAAGATGGCCGACACAATGGCCGCGAGTAACCGGCCGCGCACGGCCCTTTCGCACGGCCGTTTAGCCATGTGCTTAAACGAAAATCATGCCCGCCTGCTAAACGCCGACACGCGATTCCGTGGCATCTGTCAGCCGTCTCCCGTGATACTCGACACAACTAGAAAAAGGCCGGCCCTTTGTCGGCGCCGAAGCGCTCCAAGACTGCAAAACCGCGACGCGTAGGAATAACGTCCTCTCTCTTAAATTGAATCCTGTGAATTCGTATAATGCATCGGAGTCCTCGGAACCTCCGACGTTTCCGCGCTCGAAAAGAGGAGATTCTGAGAATCCTGGACTTTTATGATCTCTGATGAATTCTCCATTCTCAAATTTTTAATTCATTGATTCTCTTAGAAGATTTCATTTTGTATTTGGAAAATTTACACACAAATTTTGTTTACATTATTGGGAAAGTAATTATTATTATTTCAATAAAATTATATGTTATCCATCAATCTATAGAATTGAAGATGTTATAAAATTTTCACTTCTTTTGTATTAAATTATTAGATAAATAATGTCAGGACTAATGACATCTTTAAGAGACTATAATGAACACACTCTGCACTCGCAGACTCCGGTTGGGACTGGTGGACTACGTTCGTTTCGCCCAACAGTTTCTATTGAATTTTTTTTTACGGGGCATTATAGTTTCTGACAATAATTCACGGCAGCTTTCACGCGACTACCGCGAGTGCGGGGACCTGATGCTCCGAGTCGACTGGACCCGGATTTTATTGCGACAGTGGAGGAATGCAGTGACGCGCGTAAAGCCACCGGTTGGGAACAGGTCTGAGGATCGCGGGCAACAGTAGAACGCGCGGATTGAATCCGTTGTGGTTGTTCACTTTATGACGATGATAATGGTATCTACACACGGAAAGAACAATTTTGCTGAAATACAGATCAGAAAATAATTATGTTGAACCAATAAAAAATTTATATTGGACGTTTAAACTGGTTGCTAGAATGTCAAAACATTTTGCAGCAGTGTCATCATACTCGAATGTCTTAGAGAATAATTTTGATAGTCGAACATAAAATTATTTTCTGATTTGTAGCTAGCTAAAATTTTAGATACTGCAGTAAAATTGTTCTTTTACAGTAGTATAAGTTTTCATCATGTCTCTCGGAAAATCTGTGAATGCTACTTTCTCTTGTGAAAGGCGACAGATGAAAGTTCATCCATTTGCAAAACATCGGCAGTATGCCAATAATAGATAATAAATATAAAATCTTATAATTCTCAAAAGATCAATACTCCATCGTTTTTGTTTAAAGGAGAAAAAAATTAATCTCAGTCGACATCATTTGTACACGAAAAGAACAATTTTACTAAAATACAGACTTGAAAATATTTATTTAAAACTATTTAAAAAATTGTATCGGATGTTTAACTTGGTTGCTAGAATGTCAAAACTGTTTGCAGCAACATTTTCATGCTTGGGCATCCTACATAATTATTTTGATAGCCCAAAATTATTTTCTGATGTGTAATTAAATAAATTTTAGATGTTGCTGTAAAATTGTTCTTTCCGCTTGTAACTGCTATATATTTCGAAATTATACTTTATGCAACAAATATTTTGTGATATACAATTTTACTTATATCACAGTTACTTGTATCTAATGCTTCCTTTTATGTAATATAAATGTGAAAATGCTACATATTATTTACATAACAAATATGTAATGCTTCAATTTATAGAATTTAATCGTTGGAATTACATAGACATTACACAAAGAAGTAGTTATATAAATATATCATCATTATTATTTTTGAAAAAGGCGAAATTATAACATTGCAACAACTTTCACGTTATATAAAATATAATATTGAAACTCGTAGTTACCTACTATATATTATATGGTGAACACATAACTGTGACTGGGATTTGGTTCCAAACTGATGAAATACGTCTAGGACATTTATTATTAACGCGGCAGGATTTGACGATGATCTCCGTCCGTTGTTCCTCTCCTACGCATCGAGGACTCAATTGCGGAGCTAATTGCAACCCCTTTCGCGCGTGATTACACATGGCGACCCATTAGCGGCGAATTGATCGACGCGCGGCGGTAATAGACACGCGCGACCGCTAAATCCTCGTAAAGTTCGGCTTTTCGTGATCGTGGAGGGGCATAGGCGCGCGGTAGGTGGATATATCCGGGGCGCGGGTTAGAGTAGCTTTCAGAATCGCGTCCGCTCGTCGCTTCGTTCTCGGGGGACAACTCGGCACGACGAAGGTTTGCGGGGTAAAAGGGGGGACGGTTTGCACACTCGGTTGACATCGAGATCTAGCGACGTGTCTAATT
>QKQZ01055909.1:0-18976 GCA_003595255.1 Solenopsis fugax | reverse complement strand
CTAAATTGTTTTTTGCTCAATAATGATATTATCTGAAAATTATCTAGATAAAACTATATATATATTTATCTTTTATCTAGATAAACTAAAATTAAATCATCTTTATCTTATCTAAGATACATTTACACATAATTTATCGTATCTTTATCTAGATAAATTTTAAGTTATCTAAGCGCAACACTGATTAGCATATATCGCGACTACTAACTAAATGTTCTTCCATTCAAATTTCTATCCGAAAAGAAGCACCTGCTTTCGAAAGATACGTAAAAGATATAAAAAAAATCTCCTTATCTTGCTCGCTTTTTTGCTGACTGTGCACGTTTTCGAGCTCTTTCTCAGAAATATCATCGAGGGAAGAAATGCATTGCGTAATCATGTTTCCGGAATTTCTGCGGTTAATACAGATTCCCGGCCTTTCGTTGACATTGTAATGCAGAAGGGAGTTTTGGGGAAGGGAGGGAGAAGAGCATCTGCATAACGTGAGGAATACAATGCGCAATATTGGCGAGCGTGAGCCTGGCACACGGATAATGAAATCGCGTATTACGTTGTGATAATGACGAGTCTCGAGACATTGTGACGCTTATCGTTTGCAAGAACGATGCAGCAGGAAAGGTACGTTCCGCAACACGAGATTAAGACGTTGTCGCGGACCGCGATTTCGACGAGCGCGATTTCAAATTTCTCTATTTCATTTGATTATCACTGAGAAGGACGCAAATAATCAGTCACGCGAATAATTTTGTTCACAGTTTAGATCGAACACGTGATTTCAGTGAAACGAAACCGTGAGGTTCGTCAATTAAATTAAGATCTTTAAGCGATAACTAATAATTTGATTAAATACTTCTATATGTGTGTGATGCTCAGACATGCCAAACTTATAAAGTACGACGAGTTAGCGTTCTAGAAATAACTTCGTTACTAATTTATGTTAAGTAAGCTGCTTTCAGATATGTGTCAAGAGTACTTCTCTAAAGAGCTTTTAGAAATCTGGCAAGTAGATTCACATTTGCGTACAGTTGCGCGGCTATACAAATGTTTGCATAAGAGTCTTAATCCGATTATTGTGAATGAAGTTAGGTAGGATTACGGATAGAAAGCTGTAAGCTTGCTTCTCGCAATTTTTACCACCGGCTACTTGCCGGAGAGACACGCAGACCACACGTATGTACAGCGGATCCGAGATAAAAAGCTCCGGTATCTGCGGTATATCCGGTATCCAATTTTTAATGAATTCCGAAGTGATGGCACACACGGCGCTGTGAAGCTATAATGACAGTCACCACGCTCGATGGCCGCATGCAATTATAGAAGGGACACATCGCGCAGCTTAAACTGGCGCAGCTGCAATCAGCGTAAAGCTCCCTTGGGGATCGGTCATCTGGTTATGGCCGCGATGAGAGCTCGGACATGCCTGTTCATAAAAACTCTTAATCGATGTACATATCGTCGCTAATTACAAGCTGTGAGCTATATCTCACTGCAGAGTTTGGAAACTGTTATAATTATGTTCCACGTGTGAAGCTTGTAATATAGCGATGCGTACATGCAACTTCAATAAGATTGTGATTTACGAGATTGATACATTATAGAAGAAAAAATGTTAGCGTTGAATAAGAGAATTTCCAAAGATATAATTTTTTTAATGTTCGGATCTATTTGAAAAAGATTTAAAAAGATTTTATTTTGTTACTAATATTTTATTTAAAAACTTTTTTCTTTTAAACTTTTTTTTCCCCCATTAAATTATGAACAAGCAACTTTGGTTTTCAAGACCACTTTTATTTGTTTGACATTACGCTTTCACAAACAAAATTTTTATTACCAATATAAATTGTTGGTCAAAGGGAAATTTAATTAAATGTTCGATGATGATAAAACTTCTATCTCTATAGATTCGATAAAAAATAGTGTCCCACGTTTCAGTGTCTTGATTCGAAATCAAACGGAATGAAATTTACGTGGATGAGATGATTACAGGCCTGCAGCCACGTAATCATAAATATTCTTCTTTCGTGCAGTTTCCGCGTTCTCAGTCATCGCGTTATCTGAAATGTCCTCCAACAACGGCATAAATTTGCCGGTATGTTTTCGGCTCGGTGCGCAATTTACTTGAGGCTCTGTTTGCGCGACCGCCGCCTGTGCCTTCGCCGCTGATTCCTAACTCCAAAACTGCAGCGGAACGACGGACTTTGCCGACGACTTTGCTACGCCGGTCACGCCGATCGTCGGAGTTTCTCATTATGATTCCGTTAGCGTCAGCAATTGCAGTAAGTTGCAGCCGGTCGAGCATATATCGTGCTACTTTATTGCTGTTTGGCCAGTGGCCGCTACAGCACTATTTCCAAATTTTCGGCAATGGCCTCGTCACGTCACTAACGTTACTGCAACTTATGGTCGTCAATGAACGTAATACTTCCGTATTTTACTTCTCTACCCCTACCCTTATGTTTTTGCGATCTTTAACCGAAGTTGGACAATCGAATAATTCTTGTTCGCGCGATGAAGTATACTTTCTACACTCACAAACAGTATACTTTCATTGTATACCGTTAATGCGAAATCTTGTACCTCCATGTTAAATTATCATTTTTGTACACTATTTATTATTATTTTATTCTCTTCTTTTTTGTTAATTACATTATATAGCTTTTGAAGTGAGTCATTAACAATTACGCTGCTTGTAAGCTGTTCTCTATCACATTTGTTCTCTCTTTTTTTTCTCTCAGGTAAAAAATTTTATATATTTTTTATACTCTAACAAAGTTATTATTTATCGTTCCATGCTTAATTGCTTCACATGCATTTGAAAGTGAAATAATTGAAATGTCCTTGCTACTTAAAAAAAATTGTTTAAAAAATAAAACTAAGATATCTATCTTAGCTTTCATCAAAGATGAAAATAATGACAATGAAAAAGAAAAAGAAGAAATGGAATGGAATAATAACTCAGGATATCGCGCTTAGAAAATCGATTTCTTTCTTTCTTTTTTTTTAAGCCGGTTAAATTCTATTGAATTCTACGTGGAAATACTTCTGGTTGTCAACCGATTGTGCTCGTGCAAAGCAGACGTTCGAGAAATTCGCTACAATCAGAGGGTATTTGTATGTGTCATCATTTTTACTTTCTATTCGTTAATATGATAGATAGGGCTCGGATATTCGTACTCTAAACCGGCTCATCGCCGGCTGCGCTGGAGATAAATGGGCCAGCTCGTTCTTTCGGCTCTGTTCCTTTCTCTCACCTCTTCTTCTCACCGACGAGCTGCTAAACGAGTCGTTAGTGCCGATTTTTTACACCGGAACCGTCATTTTAACGGGCGGACATCCGAGCCTTAAATTAATAGACACATAAATCAAGGAGATTTCCTAATTTACTTACGGTAGCGGCGTAAGAAGAAGACATCTTCAATACTTTTTTCAAAGTGTTGAAAAAAAACTTGGATGCCAGAATACTTGGATTATATATTTTGAACACATATTGTGTATTTCACGAATCGCGTCGCGTTGAAAGAGGATTTCTGCATTTGACGCGCCATAATTTACACTCCCTGAATCCCGGCGAAGGAATCCTAAAAATTCAATTTTCTGAAACATCGCCGTCAGAAATTCCGCAAATAACTTGCAGTGAACTGCGTCTTCGTTCGAATAGGTTTTCCGAGGAAAGCAGCGCAGAAATTGTAAGGAAGCCGCGATTGATTACCGATTCGAAGCAACATGGGCTGGCTTGGCGAATCTCGAGGAAAATGCCAATGCTAGGATGATAAAATGCAAAATAATGAGCAGCTCAAGTTGCAATTTTATAAATATTTGGAAATTTTATTGTTTACAAAATTATACAATTAAAGAAATAAATTATCCTTTTTACGCGCGAAATAGATTTGATATAAGTTTTCTATTCCAAATGTCCAAAGGAATATTTTTTGCGAAACAAGGAGAACCCTTTCCTCTATATAATTCTATACGCGTTATGTTTGGAAATTCGCAACAAATATTTTCTCATTGTAGTTTAAATAAATAGCATATTATTCAGCGCATTATTTTAATGGAATTTACGGTTTTAAAAGGCTTTTCGAAACAGGTCACATCGATTGTTGAGAGTTTCTCGCTGTGTGCCCGGGATACCACTCGATGTATCACGGCAGAACGGAATTTCACGAAATTGCTTACCGCCTTTTACAGTGTCTACAATCCCTGCCACGGTACAGCTAGTCGAATTGTGGCCCGAATTCTGCAGACATTACAGACAGTTCCGTACAAAACTGGTCTCGTGTATTTTCAAAGCAAACTTGGGACAAATTTGCCCCAATTGGATTTTATAGACCGTAGTAATTCATAAAAGTTATTCAAAATTACGTGACAGTGTAACAAGGGCAATAATCATGAAATGAATTTGTGACAAGCTTATACCTCAAATTAGATTTATATTCATTTAAAGGGAAACATTATGCTGAAATGAAAATAAACCGATATTATATTACATTATCTCTGTAAAAGGTACAATATATAAAAATAAAAGTTGGCTATTACGTGGAAGAGCGAGCAAGCTTATTTTGAATATCTTTATGGACCAGATTTTTAATATTCGTACACCAGAGCATACGTATTTCCACGTGTATTTTTTATAAGATTTAAAACATTCCATTAACTTGCGCGTCCATTAGGACATTTTTTACATCAGCGTACATTTGCCGATCCTTTACGATTTCACATTTCACCCTACGAATCCCTTTCCATTCACAGTTGTGAACGAGCATAATTTGTTTTTGACTTTTCGTATTCATGCGCGTGCGACGTATGGCTGGTGAGCAATGAAAATGTCCTGCAGAGGCTGCATTGTTCTTACTATTCGTAATGATGCCTCCGAGGTCGCAAATGCTGCTCTAAGTTTTTCTTCGGAGCAACCGACGTGGAAAATTGGAAAGAACCAGGGAAAAAATCCTGTAGGAGTAACATTTTTATACGTCACGTAACATGTTATCATATTTTCCGTCCATCACGACAATATGACACATCAGTTCTAGCTTCAATTCAGCGTGGAATTGAAACTAGCGCGACATGAAAAAAAAGGACCAAGAGGATAAATGGACCAATTACTGACAGTGTCCCAAATATTGGAAATTTGATCTTGTTTTTTTGAATATTAACTTATATTGTTACACAATTGTATTTTGATATTATTAATTGTATTAATAATTGTAATATTATTTGAATTTTTTTAAGGAGTATACCTATCGTTATAACATTTCTTTAAAAGTAAAACATCAAACTTCTAATTAAATAAAAGCATTTAAGTTCGAATTTCTAGTATTTAGAACACTGTCAATAATTGAACCATTTATCCAATCTCTATTTCACGTCCATTTAAAAATTTGTGAAGACAAGAGTCGGAAGATGTAACGTTAATGTTATTTGCGTGGGTAGAAATGACGGAATGTAATTGTTAATAAAATACAATTTCCTTACATCGCTATGCAGAGAAAATTACTACCATTTAGAAACTATGCTCTACGGCATGCCATTAGATTCGCCCTCTGCCGAATCAGAGTCATTGAACGAATTGCCGCGGCCGATTGCTCGGCTCTAGCTGATCAGGAAGCCCATTTGTCGAGTAATATATTATTCGGAGTGGCCGCATCAATCACCTCCGCTTGCAAGTTGCCTAGCTTCTCATTGCGATTTAGAGGTCAAACGTAGGAAGAAATACGGAGGAGGATACTATAGAGGAATAATTTAATTTATCCGCTTCATAGAGCTTATATAAAGGAGATTACGATTTACTGAAAGACGATTATTCCAATGTTTTTTTGTAATTCTTGGTGCATAAAGATTGGTGAGTCTAACGAGTAGAAGCAAGCTCGAAACGTATCGTTTAATTGCAAGCACATTCTCTCGTTTTCATGTTCTCGTCTAACTTCTGGTTTTGCTTGTAATTGCATCGATTACATGTAGTCCGCAATATCATCTCGCAATGCATAATAGATTCGAGTGGTAGGTAATTAATTAACGAGCCACCATGGTCCATCCAGTAATGCTGTCTGTTAATTCCTCTGCTTCGTTTTGCAAGTATACCTATACGGTAATATTCAATACGATTCTGTTTGATTTCTCTTACTATATGCAAGCTTGCTGTAGTAGCAGCTGATTTACGAGAATTTTAGAGAGCTTTGTGATCAGTATAACTAACAATGGTGTGCGTGCTTGTGTCTCGAATAAAAATTGTTTGTACTAAGAATTATATCTTAAAACTTACGTTAGAGTACAAAGATGTCTTAATATAATACATAATATGAATATACAATTTATTATAATTAACTATACAAGTTATTTTATATGGCCTTTTGGTATTAAATGAAATGTTTACTATTTGCCATAAATTTAGTCATTTGTCAATTAACAAGTGCGAATTATAAATAATTGCAAATTATTGCAATTTATCGCGTAAAAAGCGAAATATTAAGACCGTAAATGTAATTACAACATGAGTATAATTATAATCGGTGGTCAAGCGCTGTCCTCCCTCTTACGGACAAAATTAAACTGCTATAACCAGAAAATTTGATAATGGACGGTTACATTGATCGAGATTAATTGATTGATGGTTATTGCAAAAAAAAACTTCCGTTTGTAGATTTAAATATTAGTGACAAGAATTGGAACAATCAATTTAATTCAAAAGAAAACCATTCAACGTTTTTTTATTTTTTTTAAACAGAAAAAATTATTAATTACCAATCAATCAATTATTAAATATCATTTAAATTACTTAACAAATCGTTTAAATATCAAATTAATGTCATTTAAATGGATAGTAATCCATTAGTAACCCAAATTTATTTTTATATTATGAGAGGAAAGTTTTAAACACGCATATGAGATAAAATAATATCTTTTGTGCGAGTTTCAAATTACCATTTTACTAGGACAAAAGCTTTATCATGGCTCAAAAATATAGGCATTGTGTAGTCGGAATGACTTTTTTCAGAGAGAATAGTCGTTCTTTATTTAAAAACATGCTTAAAAAAAACGTGTTGTTCAGAGGTACTCTCCTCTACTAATTCAAGTGAATCATAACAAGCGGGCATGATCACAAAAGCGATTGTATAGTGATTGAAATGTCAAAGCACGCAACAGCGATAGATATTTTTAATTTAAAATATTCCTCGATGTGTTACGTGTACATGAATGTGAAAACACACATATTAATAACACTCGCATTCAGGATAATCCCACAAAACATAAAGTAGCAACAATTTCGTTTCGATAACTATATTGGAGCAATTATAATACTTCGTTCCTCTTCAAACGAAAATTTATCTCCGAAATGTCATTCAAGTTTCTGCGCTTGACAATGTGTTAATGATGTTGTTTGTAGGCTGTCCACGGTGCGTCAATTTAGAGCACGTTAAGTTAATAGATAATTAATTCTGTTTGATTATTATGAGCGCGTTAGATTTTATTGCTTCCGTGTATGTATGTGTTTTGTGACACATTCGGATTATTATCCAGATTATTACTTGGATAATCCAGTATTCGGTTCCGCTCGACGAAGCGACTCTCATGCATCGATACGTCAAGTCAAATCGAAATAAAAGGAAAACGAGAGAAATGATTTCTGTTAATTATTTAAATTTAAATTGACATAATAAGTCTTTTAATGTGGCAAAATAGACTGGTTAAATAGACTCAACTGTCATTTTTATCAGAATTGATATATTATTAACTGTTGGGATTATTGATACATTATTAGAATTGATATATTAGTTTTACAAATGTAACAGAAAGTAAAATAAAATATGAGATGTTCTTGCGTACATTGGATTCATTATCTCTTTGACCTATGTATTTGCATTCAGTGCTTTCATTGCTGCGAAACTCTTAAATTGTATTATTTTATTACATAATATCGAGATTTTTTGCAACTTAACTATCGATATAAATATTTAAATTAAGTTGTAATTTATTTATTTTTAGTAATTTTTTTTAAATAAAAATGCTATCTTTTGCTATCTACTTTTTCTATTCTTCTGCTGTTTTTTGCATTAACATTTGTTTTCTCGTAATGCATTTGACATGTTTATGTCTCTTGAATTATATCTCTCTTTGAATTGCAAATTATTGAATTTACTTCTATAACTTGTCGATCGTAGACTGTAGATTCAGTTGGAGATTTTTAATTGTTATGCAATTGCATATTTTTATGTTCTATTCAATATTAGAAACATTAATAAATAAGGTAAAAACAGCAGACAAGCAATAATCAATAATGTAATGGATTTCTAAACTTCGTTTTCGCAAACATCGATAAACCTCGTTCAGCGAGGCGGCGCGGGCGCGGCGGAAATGCAGAGAGTACCAACGTTTTATTTTAATTGTTGACGCAGCAAATGAACTATCACAAATCAAGCTCGACTGTCGGTTCCGGTAAAACGTATCCATAAACTGACTAACGTTCCCATCGCACGCATCCTCCGCAAATGAAGCCATTGACGCTTTCCGCCTCGAAGCACGAGGCACGAGGAAGCCGCGCGGCCGTATTTTTTTTTTATTCGTCGCTCGCCTCTCTGCTCCTTCCATGAAAACGCAATTTAATTTCACGGCATACGTATAGGTGAGAGCGACCCGTTTAGTATTCGCATCGCGTCACGGGGCCTGGATCGTCACGGATGGCCTACGCCTTTCGTCCCGTACTTTCCGCATCGTGTCTTCTCGTCCTCTTCCCCTTGCTCCTCCTTCGTCCTCCGCTCCTCCGCTCTTCGAGCGGAAGTCGAAGGAATTTATTGAAGAGCCGGAGAGTGCCGAAAAGGCTGAGGGTCGTTCTATATTCTTCAATCTTATTTTCGTATCGCTAGGCAAATTTTCTGCGGGAATCCCAAGCACGTTGATCAGAGGGATACCTCGGCCTTCCGACGCTCGTTTGTTCCTACGAGCCAGCAAGCATCGGGGGAGCACTGAGTTATTACACCGGTCTTCCGCGGGCGGTCGTCGCGGAGGGCTGCTTCGCAGCGTGCCGGTCCCCCCCGGGGTGCTTTGGAAAGGACAAAGTGCTAGCATCGCTCCGGCATTAATAGGCCACGAGCAAGTGACTTATGTAAAGTTTGACCAAGTTGGCGCAGCAATATGCCTCATCGTCGTCGTTGTCGTCGGCGCCTCTCATTCTGGCATTCTCCCCATCTCTGTCTCTCCTCTGTCTTTCCCGAGGATCGGCGAGAGAACGATGGGCCGAATAACTCTCCGGAGGACACTTTGAGAGAGAGAGAGAGAGGCGAGAGAGAGAGAACAGTCGCGGCAGCAGTATCCTCAAAACTTCCGCGTCCAGCGATACTGTATCTCTGCCCATTGGGCGGTGGGTCGAATTGCGAGTGGAGATGAATTAAGTGCGCGCGCGCCCATGTACACGATTCGTGTTTTGCGAGGCGCGAGGAGAGGCGAGAGGATGCACGGTTATAAAGGTCGGGTCATATTTTAGTTCTCGCATTGTACTGACGGAATTGTAAGGGAAATAAATTATCGCGCCCGTGGGAATCACCGGGCGCCGCCGGCGACCGCCGCGTTTCCTCGCGGTGCAACGTGCTGCTCGCGCAGACTCACCTCACCTCCGTCGANAGAGAGAGAGAGAGAGAGAGAGAGAGAGAGAGAGAAAGAGAGCGAGAGAGACTCTGTGAGCTCGATGCCAAAGTACGACGGGATTACGCCCCCTTGACGCTGAAGTTACCGATAATCCTGGGAAACTATTCGCGATAATAGCGCGAGCAATTCAGTCGTTCGCGGCTGAATTATCGAGTTATTCTGAAACGTGAAGTTTTGTAAATTGAGAAGAGTCGGAAATTAGAAGTGAAACGACGCTTGCTAAATGTTTACGAAGGCTTTTGCAATTGGTATCTGATACAAAACGCAAGAAAGTTTTTCCTTGAAAGATATTGATAATATTTCTATAAAACTACTGGAGACTACTCATTCTTTTTATTCACTTGTGTGTCATCCAATATGATTGATCGGAATAATTTTCTCCGATATATACTTTCCTTTTCCATAATTAGTCTTGATGTATAAAGCAAGAAAAATCAATAAAAACATATTTACAAGTATAACAAAAACAGAATTATAAAAATAATAATAAAGAAAATAAAAGAGCGTGATATATGTACAACGTAATTAAATGAAGAGAAGTACCAAGAAATGGTCGAAAATTTTAATGATTAATGTTATTTTTTGCAACAAGTTCTTTGCATTGTTTAAAAGACGCTTATTAGCATCAGTATTATTAAATTAGTTATCAATTGAATTTTGAAATATTACTATTTTGGTTCAATTTAAAAAGTGTGTTTCAAAAAAATAACTGCGTGCAGTTTGAAGAAAAAAATAGAGAAATATACTTTATATATTTCAAAAACAAAAGAAATATTATTAAGATCCTGTTCTTTGACTCGTCTCTTCATTTCAATTACAGAATTATAACATTTAAACATCTTTTTTATTTAAACATATTTTTTATAAGTCATTGAAATATCTGATTGATTTTTGCTCTTAAAACATTCCATCTTTTCGTGACAAAAGACTGAGCACCCACACAAGATCTAAAAGAAAAGAAGTAAACAATCACGTCCTTCATAGAAAAAGAAGTGTACAAACTCGCGTACTTTATACTAGTAGTTGTGTGTACATGTATACGAGCAGGCGCGCGCACCTGTGCTGATGTTGGTTCGTGCAACAATTACGTGAGCGTCAATATCACTTCGGAGGAAAAAAGAAGCGCCTTTGATCTTGCCTTTAATCCGCCAATATCAATTAACATTTTTTTTCCGTCGTCGCGTCGAGTAAATTCGAAAAGAGGGTTAAAAGAATCTTGGACGCGCGGTGCGCGATCTGTTTCCTCCCTTTCGCATCCGACCAGAATTTCCAATTCCGTGAGTATTACTCCAGATTACCAGAGACCGACCGAGCACATTTTTTGGGATCTCCGATAATTCCGTAGAACGCGGCGGAAGGGGATTAATTCGAGTGGCGGAACCGTATGACGTGTTCGTCACATTTTCGGGGTTATACGCGGCCGGAAAATGTGGCACCTGTGCCGCACGAAATTGGATAGATAGTCCGCATGGCTTTTATAAATCGTAGATACTTCCTGGAATTTATTGTCCGTAATAGCGATCGCGAGAGTCCATTCGAAAAAAAAGAGGAAGAAGAAAAATGTGGGTATAGAGCGAAATTATCGGTCATTCAACGTGTACGAGTTCCATTCGATTTCATCGTTTGTTCTTCGTCTTCGTATGGAGCGGATTCGTTGTATCTTCGATGATACTTGGCGCGAATTCTCAAGTCTCACTTACTGCTCGCGCAATCTCCCTGCGTTTCAAAATTTAGACGCGCAACCGTGCACTATCGACAGTTCTTGTAACACACTGGCTTTTGACCGATCATTTCGAAAATATACGGGACGGATTGATGCATCGCATAACCGGCGCGCGCGTATCGAATGTCTCTATATTTTATATTTCGCGCTCGCCGAAAACTGTTGAATGCGCAACGTTCCGAATCGGATAACGCCTAGTATCGTAACGTGTCAATAGCGATTCCACAACCTCGAAGAATTGTCGATTCAGGAATGCGAAATGACAGGCAGAAGTTTGACCCGCAGATATCACGGGTATCAATATTGATCGCGTTTATTCGAAATATTGATTTTTTTTTTTAATAAATGAAAGAAATGTAATAGGCATTCTTTCATAAAGTGTCAGTATTTAATAATTTATGGTATTTCTTCGTCTCTTATAAAATTTATGGAAATATCTTATACGGAATTATCTTATAATTAGTTGACTTTTCTCGATGAAAATTTTACTTGGATACACTTTATTTTCATGTTTTTCTGTAAATATTTGTTTTAAAATTTAATATTCCAAATAAATTGGAACACGAACGTTTAACATTTATTAAGAGAGAAAAAGAGAGAATATTTTTCCAAATATTCCCTCAAGTTAAGATTCTATTAAAGTTTGTTTAAAATATATAAAGTAAAAAATAAAATTAAAATTTTATAGTGATAATTTAAAATGTTATTTGTAAAATTTTGCGCCGCTTCGAGGAATTGTATCTTTCTCACAATCTTGTTACCGCGTCTTGCGAATTTGCTACAATGACTTTCGCGAACATTTCCCGTTAATGAAACCACGCTTTAGCGTCATTCGTGTCCTAATGGGGAGGGTAGGCTCCGCCGTCTCGTCGTGCAAACCGAGAATAATCTGCCTCCGGAGACGAGACCTGTAGGATATACGTTCTCTCTCTTGTCCCTTCTAAAAGTGTCGCCGACACGTCTGGCGGGCACCGTCGAAGATCTGTCTCGCTCTCTCTGTCGCGTCGTCGCAAATACGCGTAGTTTGTCACGTATATTTAGTGCCAATTTCTCGGCCGTTTCTCGCCCACGCGCTCACGCTCGTGATTTCCCCGCGGCGATAAGCCCTACACGAATCTCTCTCTCTCTCTCTCTCTCTTAAAGCTCTTTTTCATCACGTATATACTATACCTGTCGTGCATCGGAACGTATTGAAGTGGTGAACGGTTATGACAGACGATTCAATACGGTCCAAAGCCGCCGTTCTGGCCCCTATCTTCGCGGATGAGCTGCAACGAAAATATTAACAAAATACTCCGCCGCGCGTGATCATCGATATCGATCGCTCCTGATCGCGACTCCACTCCATGGAACGTTAAATTGAAAACCTCGGGGCTCAGAGCGCATGGCGCGTTCAAAAATCAATATTTGACGGATAACAGGGTTTTAACGGGGTAACGCTGGTATTCTTTCAAATATTTGAAGATGCTTTGTGCCACCAGATCAACGACATTAAACAACCAATGTCCACACACATTTAAGGCATACTCTTTAAACTGTTATGTTATTAGAGTTTAATTCAGAAGCAAAACGATCGGATCTCTCCTATCTTTCCGACTAATCGAACGATTGCATTTTAAAATAAGAAAGAAAAGAAAAAAATTTATTACATAATGATGTATGAATGTAACAAAATAAAAAGACTATAACATTAATTTAACAGTTTTCTTCATTCTCCATTTCATTTTTCTAGCTTTTCTGAGCTGTTAGTTCATATATTTTTCTTAACGTAGCTTTCAATGCTCCATTCTTTCTCTATGTTCTTTCTATATCCTCTATATAAGACTTGTTTCTAAAAGTAGTGAATGCTTTAGAATGCGACCAGGAATGTTATTCTCCAACGTTAAGACATAACGTTTACATTTCTCTGATGTTTCTACATGTTCGTGGAATTTCGACTATATTGGCACTGGAATTAAAGATATTTTTTGTATAAACTACGTGTGAATATTTATTTTCGTCTTTTAGGTAATACTGTTTAGATAATACTGTTTATCTAATAAAAAGTTCTACTGTATGTATGTATAGAATAAACTGAAAGGAAAATTTCTCACTTTGAATTTTTTGGTGCAAAATATATCAAAACGCATTAATTTTTTGTTTTTAAAGGGAATGTATAATTGTGATAAACTCAATCGTGCTGTTTCAACCCTTTGGTTGGCTACCTCTTCAAAAATTTTAAATAGCAAGTTTTTACATCGTCATAGAGTCAAGTTTTAATATCATCTTTAAAGGGTTTTTCATTTTCTTTACAATTGTGTCTTGTTCTTTTTTTAATTTCAATGAGTGCTTGTTGAGAATTTAAAAATTTCATTATTATGAAAAATTGAAAATTCGAAATAGATCCGCTCAAGTAACCTATAAAGTTGTTTGATTTTTCTTTGGAGACATTTGAAAAATAAGATTTATACCACAATATGCTGGATTCTATAGAAGGTTTGCGTCAAAAGATAGTGGCTGAGCGCCATAGAATAACGGCGAAAATTTCTTGAAAAGTCCGCAACCGCATTGAACAGAAATTTTATTATTGCATGAAAGCTGGAGGACATATTTCGAACATGAGTTTGAACATTTCGAATCATTACACAATTTTATATTACTTTTAAATGCATTTTTAAATTTTGATAATAACTGATTACAAAGGAATAATTGTATCGTTAGTTCTACATCCAGTGTATTGAAGGTGCCTTTTTTTTTAAAGCACACAACTAAAAAAATGACAATTTTTTAAATTATATCGTTGTTGCAGCAAATATTGAAGCTATATATTGAATATATATTTTCATGAAAAATTTACCCTTTTACATAGTATACTTTTGAAATATATTTGAAATTATTCACGATATATTATTTTAAACTCAAATTTGGATCATAGAAATAAATACAATGTATGTAAAAAACAAAAATATATTTTCGCTCCTATCATAATAAAATACTGCACTCACGTCATTTAGTATTACTATCATTGCATTTTACACGCGGTGTAGCACAGGAATAATAGAAAAACGTAAATGCTTATTTTCAAATGCACAATATTACTTTTTGTAATATATGAGCATAATCGCTCACAAGAGACATCGCTGGCGCAAGTTTTACGTCATCGTAGATGCGGCATTTAATTTCTCGACCGTGTCTTAATCGTCTTTCCCTTCCGGCAGCTACTTTTGCGCGCGAACGCAGACGGAAAATTGGGACTTAAATTTCCGCGCGCGTGCATGCGAACGGGAGCAAGAGAAAGGAAGAAGTCGTGGAGAGTTAATTAGCGCAGAAAGTGCAATGCCGTTTTTGCAACCTTCCTTCAAAACAGCAGCAGGAGTTCGGTTTTAGAGCCCCCTTTTTCCTCGATGCGTACGATAATTTATAATTAATAAGCGTGGCATACCGAGGCTCGCCTTATTTTTTTCATTATTTCAAATTAACTTGTAACGGAAGGTGAAAAAGATCACTGTAAAAACTAATTTGTATGATACGCGTTTATTATCTTTTTCATCTAATTACAATAGAGTTTCTTGGAGTAAAATCAAACAATTCTTTTATTTAATCGGAATATTAATTTCGCTTTAATATAAGTATAAATATACACTGTTAAATATTAAAAGATCGAATTTAAATTAATTCCTCAAGTTAAATAACATTTTGTTATTTTTAATTTTCATGTGTGTCGAAATTTAATACAAAATATGTGATTAAAAAAAATTACTATTAAAACTCATTTTTGTGATTGAATTGTTTAGTTTCAAAATAAGCGATGTTTATATTAACATGTTTACTTGGTAAATAATAAACTACATTTGAGTCAAATTTAATACACTTCTAAATTGTTAAACTCCATTATTTTAATTAAATTAATGACACTTTAGGAGCAGTAGCGACATAAGAATGATTAAAAAGTGATTTAAATTTAACAAAGAATGTATGTCGTCGCTCGTATTAATTTCACACAAATAAATATAATTATAAAAAAGATTTAAAAAATATAATATGTGATAAAATGATGAAAATGACAAATAAACGTTTTCTCAATTAAATGGACAATTTGGCCGATCACTTAATCGAGTCACAATACTTTATCGCGTACATATACTGCAGCATGGAACATGATTCAACCATTATTACTACATGTTACTCTCTACCTCTCCTTCCCCCTTTTATTTTATTATATTACGATGTTTTCATCTATTCGTGCATAATACATAATGGAATACGCAGTGAAAGAGCGAGTGCGTTGGTGCAAAATACGGGATGAAATTGAGATCGTAATAATACTGGCCATCGTGGATAAATCTCTGATAAACTTTGACATTAATTCAATAATAGTAATGGCTAGTCCGCGTTATTTTAGCGCGTAGCATGTCGAAAATGAATTATGCTTTACGCTCACGTTCGGGGCTCTGCTCCCCCGTGTATTTATCGTATTAAAATAATTCCCATATAATGCCATATGGCGCATTAATCGCGAGGATAACCCATAAAATGATAACCCACTCACGAATGACAATTTGTAGCAAAAATAGAATTTATTTCGACGAAATTGAGATGTAAAGCACGACCGACCGTAACTGATTATCCGTGGAAAATCCAGTCTCTTCCCCTAATTTTCTTTTACGAATTTTTGGCTCGTTAACAATTTGTCATTACGTGTGATGGGGCCGCTTAATGACTTTTAATCGTAAACGCAATCACTTAGCCGTTGTTTATTTCCTTTGATTCCTACGGCATCGGCAATTGGGCCGCGGCGCTAAATAACGGCGCAAACAGCTTTGAGTCTGGATTATACGAAGCTGATCCCGGATTATAAAAGAGACCGGATAATATTCGCAACAACGTCATGCCATTCCCGGCGCTTTTATCTCTATATGAAAACTGCTTTCTCGCACAATGTGAAAAATCCAGTTGATAGCCCTACGACGACAGACGAATGTAAAGCGCAAAGCCATAAAGCATTTACGTGCGTGCGGGAATGAATCGTGGATTCTCTCTCTCGAAGCGAGAGCGAGAGAATACCGAATGGCAGATCGCGAGCCCATTGTTGACGCAATTCTTCGGCCGGTTGTAAAACGTTGCTCGTACGTTCTCGTTCGTGTAAAATCGCGACGTCGCGATTGTTATGCATTTATTTGAGTTATTATTTCATTGTTATAGCTCCGTGATTATGGTACTGCGTATATATATATGTGACGTTTTCAAAATAGGATAGTTCTATTCTATTCTCTCGAAGTGCAATACGCTACCATCGCGAAAATGTCGATGAAATTCGATATCGTAGAGTCTCTATGCGTGGCATTGGAAAATTGCGAAAATAACTTAGGCAGTTTGTGCGGTATTATCTGCATGCGCATGACTAGCCTCGAGGGAAATTATGTATTCTCTCGTAACATAACGCGCTTATGACGCACGTATGTATAATACATTGATAATAGGAACATCATAGAAAATCATTTCATGCTATAGATTATTAAAATTTATTATCATAATCCGCAATTATAACATGATAGAAATTACTTGATAATTTAGACTGTTATATACATATTCTATATTATCATATAATTAATAATGTAATTTACTGTTTTTAATATAGAGGAGCTTAACGAATGATTTTTTTTACGCGACAATGTCACGCTTTGCTTATTTTGAAATCACGAAACAACATTAAGAACACCCTGCCGAATTTCAAAGAGTCAAAGAGCTGTAATAATATTTTTCGTTTTTCGCTTAAAAAATACGCAAATATGAGAATTGAAACCAGTCGCAACAATTAAAAGCGCTTACACAAAACCCGAATGGCAAAATACAAAAGCGAACGTCGTTACGCGTATGTCGTATTGTTCACCGTACAAAATATATCGCGAATAAAGTTGAATCCCCTCCACGGTTTATTTTTTTACGTGTACGTAAACGGGCGATTTCACGATCGGGTGATCCGATCGCATAATCGCATAATGCATAAGGAACAACGTGCCGAGATCCGATGGATTTTCTGCCGGCTTGGCCTAGCCGGATCGCGGATAATTCGAGTGGATCAAATCGGCTGCAATTTACTCGTGGCCTTAAGCCCATTTATACATAGACGTGTCCCGGAGCACGGCACTCGGAACGCCGCGCGTTAGAGAACAGCCGAATGCTACAAATGGATCTGCATGGAGTGATCTGTACGAGCGAACGTGGGGACGTTCCTCTCCAGCACGCGCAGATTGCACCGTGCATACGCCGCATTAGAAGCGTCCGAATGCGGCGTATTCCGAGCGGACATTTTGAACGCTCGCGCTCGTCCCGAATCGTCCCGATCTGCTTCTAAAGCCGCGAGGCGCATACAAGAGACTACTCTCTTCCCCTTTCCGCAAAAGGCTTTATTCGAAAATCGATATTTGCCATAATGAATATTTATATAAAGCTTATACAGGGAATATACCAATCTTTCATCTGTAATTTCACTGAATATAATCATTTTAACGCGATTTCTCTCGCGAACAGTAATGATTTCGTCGAGTATCATCTTTCTGTGCAGTCCTTTGATTTTCAATATTTTACAATACTGAAATTCTCATCTTTTGTAAGAATATTCAGGATTATAGAATCCATGCCAGGTGTGAACGATAACAGCTTTAACGATACATTTTAAGATCGATCTTGGAGAAGTTGGATAATTCGAGGCGGTCTTTGCAAATTCGATACTGAGACTGAATTCATTGGAACGACGTGTCGGTCGTATAATCGGCACTTCAAATGCTCTCCCTGCTTTGAATTTCCTCTAAAGTACGCTAATATGCATACAACTGGTATGAGAATTCGCTCAGCTTGCGCTACAAATAAATCGTTTTAATCGTGCGCTGCACAGAGGTATTAATTGAATTTGCTTATGCAACTTTCAACGTTTTAATGAACGCCTGAATGTACTTTTGTGCTTAATGTACGTAGGCCAAGTAACACGAGTTACGCGTTCATTCAGAATAATGAATTTGAGCTTACGGTGATTTTTTAAAATATAGACACAAATTAAGTGCGATTCGTCTGAAAGAAAATTATAGTTACATACATCCTGAATGCAGTTTCATGCTGCATTGTTTGTTTGCAGTGGCCGTTGTATATTTGCTCGCACGTTGCTAAAAGCAACCGCGATAAATTTTGCCAGCGGATATATCTACGGTAGAATTTATAGCGATGTAAAAACTAGATATCTCCGATTTTTACGAAATTGGGCTACGCGATAGCGGGCTACACGCGCGAACTACGTGGTGCGCCGGAGACGCAAATAACGCGCAAGAGGACGAATCTAATTAGTTCGCCGTAATATGGATGTTTATCTGCTTGTTTTAATTAATGATGCACCCGCATATTATTTTCCGTGCAGTTGCGTTTTGGTCGCGTGCGCGTGGCTTTAGCATTCTGAAATAGCGTCCGCTTTTATGCAGATCCGTAATAACATATAAGCGTATTTCTGGATTAGTTTCCTGGAGTATTCCGCTTTATCGCGAATTCCATCTTCCTTTTATCGAATAATATAATACGATTATGATACGTAATTTAGGCGATTGCATCAATCAGTCGCACGTCAATCTCGTATATTTTTTATATATATAT